>CM076073.1:3942500-3947500 GCA_038088235.1 Zacco platypus
ATGAGCCGCAGCTTGTGCAAAAGCAGATGTGCAATCGCTCATGACAGACAATAAGTGAGATGTTAGTGACCCGCATTATATTTTTTAGCCGTCTCCCACAGTATTTGTTTCAGGCTAGACAAAGGTCACCCAGGAGGTCAAACTCGGACACCCTTCGTCTGCTACATCCACCTCTGTCTGCCTCCCAAATATTGATCCTTCTGTTGCTTCTCCCACTTTTGTTTTTGGTTTCCTACAGTCTAGCATGACGTTCGCCGAAAATTCGAACCCCATTTCGGCGCTTTATTAAAGCCGTATTATCTATTCCGCACCAAGCAATTTAGTTCCTTCCCAATACCCCAGAGTTCCCTCTATCAATAAGCCAAAAGGTGAGGCATAATGAACAACTGCAAACCTGGCTGCAAAGCAAATACTTTCCTGTGTTTAATATAGAGCGCAAAAGGCCGCTCAATGAAATGTCAATCTTGTTTTCCGGGGCTGAAGCGCGATCTGAGGGACGAGGGCGATTGTATTTACATTTGCTGAGGATAATGGGATATCAGGAGTGGAGATCAGCCATCTTGTGCATGCTCTAGTTGCTCAGATAAGCTGCGCCGGCGAGATCTCGAGGTGTGTGTGTGTTCGCGTTTGGGTCCGGTGATTATCCAGGCTGGGGGTGGGGCGAAGCCGTCCGGGTCACGGCACCATTTTTTGTGTGCGCACAGGCTCTGGGGGGTTGGGATGTTTCTGGGAGCGCATTTGGGGGGTGGGGTGTCAAAGGCTAATTTCCAGAGCTGCTCTTGGGTGCCATCCCTCATCAAGGAGCACCGCACACGGCAAGCGGCTTGCGTGTTGTCATGGATACTGAAGCATGGTGCCCAGGAGAAGGCAAGCAGGGGACGAATGGCCGCCCTGCGTATAGGATTCCTGTCAAGCGCCCTCTGATAGATGGCGTTGATGGACCATTTGTCATACTGTAATTGTTCCAGCAAACACGGAATACCCACTAGTATAAACAGTGGTCCGCTGCGCTGCTAATAAAGCGGGGAAATGGGGAAGAAAGCTGTGATACAGTGCTGCTCTCAGTTAAAGAGACAATCCCTCTTTTGTTTCGGCCCGCCGTACTGATTAGGCGGTGAGAGGAAGAATAGAAAAGGGCGAAGCGAAAGGTGAGTGAGGGAGAGAAAATAAAAAAGGCAATCATATAGCAAACGGCCATCACTCTTCAGTATTGACGTGGCCAGGCGGGAGAGAAGCGTTGATAGGCTGTGGAACAACAGCAGCAGATTTGAGAGTGATTTGTTGTCTTTCCTCTTCATTTTGCCAGTGAAGTGGTCACAGAGAGAGACGGTTCACGTGTGACTCCCTCTCTCGCTCTCTTCCTGCATAGAGTACAAATGACACGGGGTACAAAGGTATCATTTGTTTGTATTTGTGTTAGCATTACTCTCATGTTCGCTCGAGCTGCTGGGAGTCATTTAGAAACCTTGCTCTCTGTCACACACGTCCATATTAGATTAAGTGAAGTTATAATGGAATTAAGTGGGGAAAATATCGTGATCCCTCAAAAAATTGACTCTTCCACTAACAAATAAAGGACTGCATTGGTGCTATGATGGCATCAGGTGGTAAAACCATGATTTTTTTTCCCTACAGTTTTTTTTTTTTTTTTTGCATTAATAATATATTGTAAATTGTATCATTTATTTTCAATTCAAATGTTTTTAATTAATTTATTAATATTGTTATTTTACCACATTATTATATTTTGCCATACCATCAGTACTTTAACATAAAATATTGTAATTTTTTTTTAATTTAAATTAAAAATATTTAATTTAAATTCAAATTTTCTATACACATCTACAGATTCAGTGCGTAAATGAATCAGATTTTAATTCAGTTACCAATTGATTCAGTCATTAGATTTTGACTGTTTAATTAAAAGAACCAGCTCATAAAAATAATTTATTTAGGAGCATTTATGTTTTGGTTTATGCTGCTTGCAACACATTTTACTTGAATACAGAATATCCTGCAACTTTTAAATAGCCAAAAAAATGGCCTTTTTGCAGACAGTTGATGTTGTAACAGCATCTGCCAGCAGGGGCTAACTGAGCCAATTTGACCAGCTACACCTTGGATTTGACATTTCCTGTTGAAACAGGAAGTTGTTGACGAACATAGTGAGGGCTTGTCTGTTTCTTATGCCATAAGATTTTAGTTGGTCACAACCCAGTTTAAATTTCTGTTTAAATGTAATCTAAAATGCTATTCTATAATATTTACGCCACATTTTCTCTCTCTTCTTTTGAGACTTCTGACAGAACAGAGAGAAAGAGTGTGTTGGTGGCCTGTGTTTCCTGAGCTGTTTCCCAGCAGTAATATATGTGTGTGTGTGTGTGTGTGTGTGTGTACGTGTGATGGGCCGGTTGTCGTAGTGTTGTGCGACCTCTAGCTTTTGTCCTGACACCGTGTGACCCTGGAGCACTTTAGCGTGACCCCTCCCTTTCACCTCATCCGTGATGGACGGATTAAAGCGTTATTAAGTGTAATTACCATTTCAAGAGGGAGAAACTCGCATTCGTCAGAAATTATGCTTAATTGCTCCAAAAAGCACCCTCTGTCCATTTTTATACACATTTTCCTCTGGTTAACTTCAGTGCTGTAGAGTCTGCGGTGGGTCAGACAAAGACTGTTATGTACGTGAGTCTCTCGAGAATGATAATCTTTTCTTGCACAATTCAGTCATATTTAGTTTTCATTTATGTTCAATATGTAAATTAATGGTCCCCATCAATACATTTGCCATGCTATTACATGTAAATACCATGGTATATAGTTATATAAATCATTGTCTAGTAGTATACTGAAGAATATCAATTAACAAAAGGGGTGGTGAAGTAACAAAGTATCACCAGGTAGAGAAACATATATGAGACCCATTCACGTATTTGTCAGGCCGTAAACAAACCTATTGCTACAACTATGAAACTAAAATTCGGTGGAATCGGGGCTTATCTACGACCAATTATCTGGCCGTCTAAACATAAAAAGCCAACTCGTATAGAGCTGCGTTTTTCATGACGTGGGTTCGTAGATTAATGTGAAAAATGTGACTGCGAAACAGACTGTCCTTTTCTAAAATGTTGCTATAATAGCCTAATATTAATATTATATGCTTATTAATTAATATTATAGCTTAAGATTAATGCCAGAAAGCCTATGCGAAGTCGTAATGAAACGGAAATAGCGACAGATTTCTTGTATTTAAGATGTATTTAAGTTGCATATAGAATTTTCATCCATATGTTTACATAGTTTTAACATGAAACTAATGGGATTTATATTTGTCAGTCATACATAAATGCAATCGATAAGAAACTGGTAAGATTTCTGTAATAGTACTAATTAAATGAATGTTTTAAAAAGTCAGTAACCAGGTATAAATATATTTGTCATCAATAAATTTAATTTGTATTGCTTGCATATTTTAATTGTTCATAATTTTTAACTGAATAAATTTAATTGATTTCACAGTGAACAGATTTATGCTGTTTCTAAACAATATAAATAAATGATTTTTTTTTTTTTAATAAAATGAAATGGATGGTAATAGTTGATGATAAACCATTCCATGATTTTTTTGAGTGCAGAAATCAATGCAATGAAATCTATCTATATAAATGAATGGAAATTTAAATGAAATTCAAAAACATAAATCTCAAATTTAGACCCAAATATTTTTTAGTAATTGTTGTTGGTGTGAACGGGAAAAAAATTGTAGGGTGGGGACTTGGTTCTATACATTGATTTTTGATTGGAGGTTGAGATGTGGGCGTGGCACTCAAAAGTGGAGGCAGATGAACGCAAGTTTGCGGTGGCGGGGCTTAACCTGACTGATTTTAAGAAGTATGTTATTTTTGACTTGAGTTACTTTGATTTAAATGTTCTTGTAATTACAAGATCAAACAATTGAAAAAATAAAACCCGCATGAAAGAGTCGTTCACAATAAGATCAACGACATGCATTTAGATTGTAATTGTTCTTTTAGTTTCATGATCTCTTCTCATAGATATTAGTATCTATATTGTCAATGGTTTGTATCAAAGCTGCTGCCACTGTACTTTTTATTCACTTTACATTAGATATTACAATTGCATTTTACCATTGGGCCTACCGATCTGCCCACAATCCTGCACTTCATCCCACTGGGAAATGGTCAATGCCATCATCACAGCAGGTGACCACAGTCACAGACCAACTTCCTTTACGGCTCGACATGACCGCCGGTGTTTATTATGAAGAACTCTGCCTGTACACCTCTCTCTCTCTCTCTCTCTCTCTCTCTCTCTCTGTCTCTCTGTCTCTCTGTCTCTCTGTCTCTCTCTCTCTGTCTCTCTCTCTCTCTCTCTCCCCTCATTTGTGCGATTATTATACTCTGGGTAAGAACAAACAGTATCTCTTCTTAATAATTCACATCACTTTCATCTGATATTCAGTTACCATGGGCAATTTAGTAGTTGAATAATTTTGTGAAAAATTCATTTATTATGGCTGCGCATTATGAGGCTGCGGCGACGGCAGCCGAGAGTGTTGGAGGGGTTTAAATTGCATCTGCCGAGGGTTTCCAGCGGAAGGTAATGCGTTCTAATGTTCCCTGCCATATGCATTGTTTTCAGGGCTCATCAGTTTTACATTGATTCCCACTGAAGTGTTTAATTGCATCATGAATATGATCTAATTCCGTCCTTTTCGCCGAAACCAGAGCGCTTGGCGAGAATGATGTACTGCCTCGACAGCGCCATATCGGGACGTATTTTATATGGAACGTAAATTATAGTGTTAAATTAGCCCAGAAAGATAACTAGCTGGCACGGGGAATGGACTCAACAGTTTAATTTAGTGTCAAAAGGCCGTGAAGGGATAAATCTCGGCTGGCTCGCTCTACGCCATTGCGTTGCCGCTTTTACTGGAATACTTTGATTTGCTTTTTATCACCTGTAGTTTCCCTGCTGTG
>CM076073.1:3952500-3955000 GCA_038088235.1 Zacco platypus
TTTTCAAATTTATCTATTTCAGAGAGCATCTTAAAAAAGCTGTTTTTCGCAGGACAAAAACACAATTACCCTCATGTTTTGCCACGGGACAGGAGATTTTCTATCATCTATGCAGGAATGTAATATAAAGATTGTACAAAGTAACATGCATCTTTAGCAACACTGTGAAAGTGAATTGGACATACCCGTCTAAACTAGTGTTATCGGAACCAGCATTTCCCCCTAGCATTTTGAGTGGATTCTTAAACACCTCTGATTGGCCGATGTGTTCACTCGCGCAACAGATATGTCTGTGATTGGCTACAATGATCAACGCTTCAAAAACATGTTGCAAATAGACACAGATACACGTGGAGCGTTTGAAAGCAGACGTTTATCAGCAGATCCCTAATATATCCACCGATAAATGCCTGCTTTCAAACGTTCCCGTGGAGAAATAGTATCATCACATTTTTAAAATTTTGGTACCAAAGTTGGTACTTTGGACAGCACTAGTACAAACGTAGATATCTATGTGCACAATGTGTCACATGACTAAAGAGACATACATTTTTGAATGCCTCTGTTTTCGAGGTCCATGCTCCAATGCGAAAATTGCATTTTCAGATTTGTCTATTTGGGAGAGCATCTTCAAAAAGCTGTTTTTTGCTGGACAAAAACGCTGCCATTGCATAATTTGGTCTGTTTACAGTGTCCAGCCGCAGTTTCTCTCGGAAATGTATCTACTTGGGGGGAGTGTTTTGAAAAAGCTCAGTTTTTCGCTGAACAAAAACGCCATCTCAGTGTGGAGGAAAGGCCAAAGTGTTGAGATTAGTGTAGACGTAGCCTCATTTTCTTTTCCCCTTTCCTCTCGTTTTCTCCTCTATCTCGCGCAGGCTTTTGGGCTGCAACAGTGTTCACCGATGAAGTCGGTGTGTGTGGAAACCATATTATTTGGTTTATGGACTTTGAAAACGGCCCATCAAACGACATATCAATGAAAGTCCGCTCTCTTGGTCTCAGACGTCATCTCATTCAAGCGATGATGGAGATACAGAGAGATGCTGTGTCCTGGAACGTCTCCTCCTCATTGTGTTTCATTACTTAGTCTCTCCAAGTAGCAGTAAGTGATTTTTCGAATGCACCGCCACAGGCTCTTTATCCCAATGAAGGTTTTTTCTCTCCCCCCTCCTTTAAATGGCAGTGAACTACATCTACGCTTAAAACATATTCTTTAATCTTCTGTTATTTTACATACAAATTGCATCCTGGGCAATGCATTCATCATTGCGTATAGCCCCCTCTCTAGTGCTAAATGAAAAATGTATCATAAATGAATAATGGATTGCAGCATAGCATAATTTCTTTGTGGCCTGTTTACAGTATCCGGCTGCAGCTTCTCTCAGCTGTGGAAGCGTCGTTTCGGAAAGTTCGAGAAGGGGAACGGAGCGCATCGATTGATGTCACTGAAATATGACGGTTTGAAGAACGTTCCTCAAGCGTCTTTGATTACATAGGGGCTTAATAGATTTGCATGAAGGGAAAGAAGTTCGCGGCCGAAGGAGACGTTTGAGACTCCTGAGACGTTTCAGATCAATTAACTTGTGGTATCTGAGGAAAGGCTCAGATAACGCAGCTAAAAGCCTCCAGATTTAGTTTGAACTTTAGTTCTTTTTTTAGCTGCTGTCCCCTCGCTATCGCTCGCTGTGGTGCTGTCACTCCTGATGTATTATAAGAGGGACAAATCCCTCATGTAGAACCTGGTGGCCTGGATCACTGAGACTTATGGGAAGGCAGTGTTCGTCGCTCTTACTTTGTGTCTATACTATAAGCGGCTGGTGACTCGTGTTGCAGCAGATCGAGGTTTGTCTACGCTGGACGTTATCTGACCGAGTTCTCTTGTGCTGTAAATTACTCACCAATCTTATGATAGTTCAATAATCTCCATTCGGTTTTTGCAAAATATAAGTTGGTTTCGTGCCTTTTGCAAGGCCGTGCAATATTTCATGCTTTTCATCTTCAGAAAGATCTTTCTCCCTCCCCATATTTCATGAGACTTGTGTTAATAATGTGGAACAAGCACTTTAAATGAGTTTTCCTTTTGCCTAAGAAGATCTGACACACTATTTAACAGGTTGATACCAGTTATCTAAAAATGTATGAGAAATAAAACAAAAAATTTCTTTGAAAAACTAAAATCTGAATGTTTATTGTGCTGAAATTCTACTGATATGTCACTCGCATAATAATTGATAGATATGTGTGTGTGTGTGTGTGTGTGTGTATATGTACAAGTGAGGACATTCCATAGGCGTAATGGTTTTTATACTGTACATACTGTACATTTGCTCCCCCTGCACTAACTCTACTCCTAAACCTACCCATCACAGAAAACATTCTGCATTTTTACATATTTAATAAATATTGTTTAATTTGTTTTAAAAGCTATTTTAAATGAGTACTCATGAAATGTCCTCATATTTAATGTTTACATCGTAATAACAGTGTAATACCATGTCAT
>CM076073.1:3960000-4142500 GCA_038088235.1 Zacco platypus
AAACGCAGCCGCTCCGTTCACCTGAAATATTCACGTTCCTCCAGCAGCTCGGCTTTGATCTCCCCTTGCAATCAACAGGGGAGCGGCGGGAGGGGCGCGGGAGGAAGAGAAACAGCACAAACAACAGGAAAAAGGAGCACACCTGAGAAACAAACAGATTGACATTTCTTAAGAGAGAATAAACAATGGCAGGTTATCCGTGTTATCCGCTGCTTGCCATTTTTCACCCACACCTCCGTCGATTTCTTCTGGAAAGTGGGCCAGTGTTTCTGTTTTTGTGTGTGTGTCGTCGAGACTTTGCGGAGGTAAACTACTGCTCGACTGATTTGGTGCCGTTTGTTATGGATTGTCAAGTCACTGGCCCCCATTTATATCGCTCTTTTTAACACACTTATATTTACTCTACAATAAATTTTACCAAGACACCCCCCCGCCCCCTTTTTTTTTAAAGCCGCACAGTGAATTTTTCAATAGTCTTTGCGTTCTTGACTGTTGCTTAATAAACCACAGTGCGTCAGAATAAACAAACAAATACCAGAAACCATCACTTATTCAGTGAAAGCTGCAAGAGTTCATCCAGGCCAGTTGTGCTTAGTTTTTTTATTTCATGCCAGTAAGTGCACAACCGTAAAGTCGGCGGTTATGTGAGATAATGGCTGGTCTGATTGTAACCACAGAGTGCAGTGTGAAAAGAACAATGAACCATTATGATGATGATGATAAATAATGTGGACTCATTTGTACGTTCATTTAGACGGACGTCTGCGCAGAGCGGCTTGCTGCACTAATTAGAAGCAAATTTAAATCACGAATGTTAAAGAACGAACTAGTTTGAGTGATAAAAGGACGAAGAAAGTGCTGAATAGAAAGGATAAATACCTGTTTGATTGCTAAGTTAGAAAAAAAACTGTATAAGACATGTGAGTAGTGTCATCACGGGTCAGGGTGTTTGCTTAGCTGAATGCTTTGATATTTGTTGACGGCATCATTTTTAATGATTAAAGAACTTTAATTATTTTCACTTGTACACTCAAAAAAATATTACTGTCTAAACATAAGTTTTATGTAATTTAAGTACATAGCAATTTTCCATCCATTTGGATTACATAGTTTTAATATAGACAAACTAATAAACTTAATGTGATTCATATTTGTCAGTCATATGTAAATGAAATAGATAAGATTTATGTAATAGTTGAGTATATGAATAGTGAGAGATTAAAAGTCTTTTATCTTCAGTTGATTTCATCAGTTGTAGTTCTTGTGTTTCTCTGTCCTTCAGTGATTCTGCTTGTTAACAGTAGGTGTTCATCATTAATGCTCAATCAACATTTAATGATCTCATTAACTCTGACACTTCCTCGACAGTACTTTAACTCAGTAGTGTGCACACACATGACCACTAAACAGTGTTAATTAACCTGGGCATTTTTCTGTGAGCTATTACATAAATCTTATCTATTTCATTTACATATGACTGAGAAATATGAATCACATTAAGTTTATAAGTTTGTTTATGTTAAAACTATGTAATCCAAATGGATGGAAAATTGCTATGTAATTAAATTACATAAAACTTATGTTTAGACAGAAATATTTTTTTGAGTGTAGAATATATGTTCCTATCCCAATTTAAAAGTGTGTAATGTCTGCATTTTTAGCACTGTCGGGTAAAATGATTGTTATCAGGCAGTTTTCTTGAACACTTTTACTGTCAGCCAACAGTGTTTTAAAAGAGTCACATATTCTGTTTTTTGGTGGAATCAACCTAGGAACTTGGGCTCGTCTCTACAGTTAAGCTGGAATTGGAGAACATATTTTAACATCCAGAAAAATTACACACTTCATCCTTTAATGTGCAGAGACAACTGTAAGTAAGCCACTGGAGGACAGGGCACCGCAGGGAGGACAGGGAAATTCTGGTTAGATTTAAATATTTTACACTTAAGTATTTGAAAATAAGACATCTCTGTTGTGTTTTTGTGTGTCATTAACTCACACTGGACAGTGCATTTCTAGTGCATGGAACTGGATCAGGAGATTAAGCATTATTTTGTGTTTTTGAGTAAAAGATGTGTTAGTTTTTAATGTTTAGTTATGTTGCATATTCAGAGGATTTGTGTTTCATGTTGGAGTTTTTCTGGTTGCAGAAATCACAAAGTAAAAAGTTTTATTTTTAATATTTGCACAGTTTAATTATTCCATCAAATTGGATCGATTAATATCCTTACATATTTTAATTGAGTTATTGAACAATCTTTAATCAATTATTCCAATAAAATACGCAAGGATTGTTCAATTCAATTCAATGGAATTGCACTATTAAATAAAACATTAACGCTTTACAATAAGGTTCATTAGTTAATCATTAGTTAATGTGTTAACTAACATGAACTAACCATGAGCAATACATTTGTTACTGTATTTACTAATATTCATTAGTTAATGAAAATACAGCTGTTCATTGTTTGTTCATGTTAGTTCATGTTAACAAGATTTTAATAATGTATTAGTAAATGTTGAAATCAACATTAACAAAGATTAATAAATGCTGTAGAAGTGCACTTCATTATTAGTTCATGTTAAATAATGTAGTGAAACTTAGTAAAGTGTTACCATTAAAACTGAATAAAAGTAAAGTGTAACCATTAAAACTGAATAAAAAAAACCGAGTGTATGCCAACTTATGCTATGTATTTTTTCTTTTTTACTGATGCTGTTAATATTAATTGGATCAACAGGTATTGCATTATTCAGTCTAAATGAAATTGATTTGACCTTGTCAAAATTAATCTGAATTTTTTGTTTAGATTTTTAAAATGTTCTTTTGAGGAAAAAAAGAACTGAGGCGGTTCTTTGAGGAACCAATAATGGTTCTTCTATGGCATCACTGTGAAATTAACCTTTGGAACCTTTATAGCGTAAGTTCAGATCAGTGTGGAAATGTGTCATTAAAGTAACTTTAAGTAAATCTGTCTTGCAGTTCTGTTTGTTGCAGAAATTACACTCTCCTATAAAAATAATTTGCTCAAATATAGCTCTTACTATGAGCAGTAGGTGGACCGTTTTTCAATCCTTTAAATGACCAGGGGTCTATAATGAGTCAATATTTTCAGTCCCCTGCTGAGGAGCAACTTTGGTTTAAAACCCTCTGATAGATGGTTGAGGGGTTTTATTCCAAAGTGACTACACTGCCTGTACTACTACTTTTCAAACGTGTACAGAGCAGAAACTCATCTTCTCCGAACTGTTTTGCCCGACAGATGAAGCGGTTCCGAACAGAACATGTGGTTTAGACAAGGTGTTGATGGATTGAGGCGTGCTAGGTGTTAAAACTCCTAAATGAAGTGCAGCGTGACAACTAATTCCTGACGACGTGAGTCACACCTTCCCGATCATTGTAACTCTCGCGCTCGTCTTAAGAGCTGCCGTGTAGTCTGCGGAGAGCCGGCTGATGGTTTGGGATTAATTATTTGGAATCATTTCCCAGCCTCTGCTGGCAGGTTTAGAAAGGTGTCAAGATGCGATATTCAGTGACGGTGACCGCTAAATTCACACCGTAACACAGTATTTTAACTCTGTGATGTTCATTTTTGTGTGTTGTGTGCTGTGCATTTACAGTGTGATTAATTAGTTTAATTGACACATTCCTGATGTACCTCTTCTGTTGTCACCATTAATTACAAACGATTTGTTGGACTTTGTAATATGTGCAACTCTTGTGCACTGCGTGATCAATACATTTCAGTGCACAGTGGTTTAATTTTCATAGCTTGAGAGACTTAATGGAGGTTTGGGTTGTGTTTCAACTATATCCATCTTTTTTGGTGGAACAAATTAAGTAAATGAGTCATTTTTTAACGAAGTAAAAGAATTGATCTATAAAATGAATATCGATACACTCTGAGAAGAAAAAGGGTTCTGTCAGTCACGTTATATTTAGAATCTTTTAGGGGTTCCCATCGTGGGTTCGGACGATTTTGAAGTTGGAGGAGAAACTGAGATGGAGTTTTTTGCCCAACCGCAATACTTCAGCCTACGTCACCTTTACGTGATTATGTAATGCAAGATGAGCATTTGTGGTTAAAAAGTATATACTTTTTTCTCTTTTTTGAAAATAACCCATTGTTTCTCTAGATTGGACCCTTATTCCTTTTCTGGGATCATGTAGATCTCTTTGAAGCTGCATTGAAACTGACATTTGAACCTTCAACCCATTGATAACTGTTGAAGTCCACTATATGGAGAAAAATCCTGGAATGTTTTCCTCAAAAACTTTAATTTCTTTTCAATGTTATTATGCCAACATTAAGAATATTTCTCCTTAAATAGAACCTTTTTGGCATAAAGGATCTTTAAACTTGAGTCAGGAACCCTATGGAACCTTTTTTTATGTGTAGGAGCTCAGATCATTTAAAGAATGCTTGAGTTCATTTTGAAATCTCAAACTTTTGTCAAATCTGAGCACGGTTTGAGACATTGTTGACGACTTCGAGGAGACACGTGAGGTTACTGTTCACTTCTTTATCTCAAAGCTTTCTAGAAGAAGCAGTTGAGATATTAAAAAGATCTCATTTGTGATTTTGCTCTCCTACGGGTAAACAAATGAAACGGGAGAGCTGAAATGCATGGCAGTTCTGAGCACGTCCAGCAGGCCACTTTCCTCTTTCCTGTCCAAGTCAGGGCAGATAACGGCTCATCTTCCATCTCTGCCATGGACACCCGCCAGAAACGGCCCTATCCTGGATCTTTCCCAAACAAAAAAAAAAAAAAAAGAGAGAAAAAGCCGAGAGAAGTGCTGTTGTTTTTGTCCGTGTCGTGGGGTTTGAGGGGGTGGGGTTGGTGCCAGTATTAATGCGAGGGCCAGACTAGACTCCAGCGATGGGCCGTATTGATTGTGTTGATTTGATTCATTGATCGATCTCTCCTCTCGAATGTGGCGTCTGAGAAGCGGCACTAATCTGAAACAGCTAAGGACAAATCTTCTGCCTTACACACAAACGGAGGAGATAAGAAAACGTATGAAAAGAAACTGCACTTATCTAAATCATAGACTAGCCCTTCTGCTGTCCCTCGCTGTGGCCTGTGTGTGTGTGTGTGTGTGTTGGATGCATGGTGATTGGACCATCTCTTTTCACACTGATGATTATATTTCTGTTTCTCTATTTTTCTTGCATAATGTGCATGTAGATGCATTTGTATCTGTACAGCTTACATTCCACTGTGGGTATCTGTATAATTGTATAATTACAAATTATAATCTGTATAATTTGCATGCAGGGTTGCATATCTGGATGCATAGGAGACGGTCCTGTAGATGCATTTTATATGTGTGTGTGTAAAGTGCATGTAGTATTGCATATCTGCATGCATGCATGAGTGATGATCATATAGATAATATCGTTTGTATAATATGCATGCCGTTTTGCATATCTGCATGCATATGTAATGGTCATGTAGATGCTGTGTTTGCATGTTTGCATCGGCGAGTAATGATCCTGTAGATATTTTTGTATAATGTGCATGCAGGGTTGCATATGTGCATGCATAGGTAATGGCCCTTGTCTGTTCGCATCGTTTTTTGTTTCCGTGAGTGTGTGTTGGATGCTTGGTTCATGGTTGTATTATTCTCTTTCTACACTGATGTTTGTATTTCTGTGTCGTTGCTCTTTAGATGGTTGTATAACGTGCATGCAGGGTTGCATATCTACATGCATAGGTAATGGTCCCTGTCTGCGTGAACCTTTTGTGTGTTTTTTTTTATGTGCGTGTGTGTGTGTGTGCAGCAGGGGTTTAGAGGCAGCGCAATCACCAGGCAGAACAGAGTGGATCTATAAATTGATGGAATTCAAAGCCTGCAGCATCGATTACCATTATAACAAACAGCCGAGCCCAGAACGTCTGATTATTTTTAGACAAAGATTCTGTGCTCTCAGCAGCAATTCTGCTGATGCTGTCACACTCGCAGACATCTGCCTATGATTGCAATTAGATGGGATACAAAAAGAAAAATAATACCTCCATCTGCATTTTTTCCCCCTTGTTTCCCATAACCACCCACTTTTTTTTCACTTCATTTCTGCTGGTCAAAACACTCTGGCTCACTGGTTGAGAACTCTCTTGCTTTTCCCACATGTCAACTTCCTCTCTTCCCTGCTGTCATCAGCGAGAGGTGCCATAGATTCTGTGGTAATCAATGGTAAAGATTTTTTCGAGCTCTATAGTGAATCTGAAGGTTATATCTTTGTATTCTAACAGTCTGTGTATTTACTGTACACTTTTTCATTTGTCGCCCTTCATTGCTTGTCTGCTTATTGCAGACGACAAGCTCTCGGATGTGATTTAGTTAACCCCTAGTTGTCTTTCGTTTTGTTTTTCGTGCTTTTAGATGTCTCGGTTCCTCGTAGACGCTCGATTCAATGTCAAGTTCAACCGTCTGCTTTTTCTCGCCTCCTTTGCATATCCAAATGGGCGGCTCTACGGTGTTGATCCACTGCACGTGAACGCCTCGGCCAATCAATTTTCCTCACTTGATGCTGGGCTCGGCAGGGCTGGTTTAGTTTAGCCCCGCCCCCGAGTGGTTCTTCCCGCCCCCCTGACATCGGTAAAGCTAACTCATCAATTACAGATGGATGTTTGACTGGCACAGGCGTAATGACAGGGACTCAATATTGACCCAGCTGCCCACCACATCCTGAAAATACAGGCCTGATTGCCTTTTCCAAACCCTTAAAACGTCGAACATTTGACTGAAGATGTCTTCTTTTTACACACAGGTGTGGCTTTTTTTTCAATACTGTTCAATAGTGACATTTCTTTGTGGTTTCCTGGAACTAGGATCTGATTTAAAGGGCTAGTTCACACAAAAACGCATTTTCTTTTCATCTTTTACTCATCCTCATGTCGTTCCAAACCTGTGTGACTTTTGCTTTTATAGAACACGAAAGGTCAATTTTTGAAGTATGCTTGAGCCAAAGATTTTTAGGGAATACTAACTTGAATTTGGTCTGTTCTTCACACATTATATTAGTACTAGTGTATTGACTTCGGAAGATGTGAAATATACCAAACAATGTATGTACTTTTATTATATTTTATGGTTTTGTTTGTTTGTTTGTTTTTAACTGTTTTTTAACTAAAATCATCCACTTATTACTCTTATTACTCAACTTGTTCTGTGTTTCACAGAACAAAGGAAGTCATACAGGTTTGGAACAAATGGTAAAGGATGACATAATTTCTATTTTTGGGATGAAGACAATGGGTATGGGGTAACAAAGAAAAAAATGCTGGATTTGAACTTGCCCTAATCTCCATCAATAATATTGGGCTTTTGTGGCCACCATTCTGTGACCTTTAAGCGGTGATGATGATGATGATGATGATGATAATAATTGTAATTATATTTAATGATAATACATTTTATTGTAAATAATTATAATCATTGTTATTAATGGCAACAAAACAAAATAATAATTATTATTTACTTAATAATAATAATAATTTAAATTATATTTAATAATACAAATTATTGTTGATAATTATTATAGTTATTATTAATAGCAACAAAACAACAAATAATAATTTAGTTATCAATAACAATAATAAATAATAAATCAAATATAACATTTATTATTATATTATTATTATTTAGTTGTGTTATTAATAACAATAAGAAAGTTGTGTGTGTGTGTTTATATATATATATATATATATATATATATATATATATATAAAATACACAATTTTTTATTTATTGTTGTTGCTTTATTTTTTACATGTTCTCAAAATATGCAAACATTATTATTATTATTTAGTTATTAACAACAATAATAAAGTTGTGTGTGTATATGTGTATATATATATTATGTGTATATATATATATATATATATATATATATATATATATACACATTTTATTTTATTATTGTTGTTGCTGTATTTTTTACATGTTCTCAAAATATGCTATTATTATTATATAAGAATGAGTTAGAAAAGGCTCAAATATTAATTATATGTCACTAAGAAAAAGGTTAAAAAATATAGAAAATGAGAGGAATTGATAAGGGGTGAAAGGAGGCATTTTAATTTTTAGTTGTTTATCATGAAAGTTTTCCCAGCATAACCCAGAACTAGTTTAGATCGCTCGTGTCAGACCGCAGTTCATGCTTCTTATGAGTACTGTAATTTTCCTGCTTGGAACGACATTGACTAACATGGATCATCACCCGCTGAGCACACTTGCATTAACAGGCGTCTCAGAATCTCCGTGCATCATGGGTAGCAGAGAAATGAGGAAGAAAAAGGGCTTTTGGCAAACGCCGCTGTAGCATCAGGTGGGTCTGATGGCTGTCTGAGCACAAATGAACAAACATTTAAAAAAAACAACAGAAGTGAAGCGTGCTGCAGTTTGTTCTTGAAAGGTGAGAGTGAGCAGGTTTATTTCCAGCTCCTGCTGATCTCGTGTCTCTGTAGACGATGCAGGGAGCAAAGATGCTGTTTGTAATGTGTCAGATGTCAAAACTATTAATAAAAAAAGCTTTTCCTTTATATACTCCTACTGTTAGTGCCGCTAAAAGTTAAGCACAAGTTTCTGTAAATGCTTCTTAGCGGTGAAGTTTGTGCTCAGGCAATTAGCGGTGTTTGCTTCGGTATTGTTGTTGTTCACGTTTAAGAGTTTGTTCAAATCCTTAATCATAAGCTTTAAACTTCATTGTTTAACTCATCCTGCTACAGATATTGCTCTAATCACGCAGTTTTTTGGCGTATTAATACTTTTTGTAATTGATCTGATTTCTGCCTGGTATAGAGAGAAGACTCTTTTAATTTGGACCAAACATAACAAACCATATAGCAACACACTATAATAGCTTAGTGACCACGCAAAATAAAGGTTCTTTATTGGCATTTTTTATGGCTCCATGAAGAACTGTTAACATCCATGGAACCTTTCCATTCCACAGAAGATTCTTTATAGTGAAAAGGGTTCTTTAAAAGAACTCTTATTTTTAACAGTGTGACAAGTGACATCATCACACTTTCAGGCTCCAGTGAAGAAAATGAAGAGTTTTTCTTAAATTCTTCAGAAAATGTAAAAACCGTTTTTTTTTTAAATACATGTTGAGTGTTTGTAGACTCTCTGAACACTCTACATAATAAAATACTGCAACATTCAAGTAACTAAAGTAAGTAATCATTAAAGGGTGAAATGAAAATTCTGTCATTAATTCCTCACCCTCACCTGTAAGACCTTCGTTCATCTTCGTAAACGCAAATTTCAAAAAGGTAGTAAAAGCATTAAAATATTCCTGTTGATGTTGTAAACACAGTGCAGCGCTTCCGGAAGAGAAGAAAATGTTGAATAAAGTCGTCAAAAAGTATTCTCGACGCTTCATAACATTAAGGTTGAGCCACTGCAGTCACATGGACTATTTTAACGATGTCTTTACCACCTTTCTGCGCCTTGAAAGTGGCAATAAAGTTGCAGTCTATTGAGAGGTCAGAATTTGATCAAAAATATCTATCCGAAGATGAACGAAGGTCTTACGGGTGTAGAACGAGTAATTAATGACACAAATGAAATTTTTGGGTGAACTATCCCTTTAAGAATGGAAACTGCTGGGAAAAAGAGCTGACGTTTAATTCCAAACACACAGTCCTACATATTTATTTAGAATTAGGATCATGCCGTTTCGCTCTTGCACGCACTACAAAGTCATCTAATAGCACGAAACTTGTTATTGGGTTGATACCATCAGCATTTGATGGCTTTTCTAGATCTGTGAAGCACCACAAACTCGTCACTCAGATGTTTCTCTACGTACATGTTCTTGTCCATACGTCAGTCAGATGGATTAGCAGCCTGAAGTCTGCTTACAGCTAATAGAGGTTAAATGAACCATCTCAGGCCACGAAACTCTTCCTGGCCCTGAACAATTATGGCTTAACTGCTCTCTGTAAATGAATTCTATAAAAAAAAAAAAAAAGCTTTTAAATGTTTTTCATTGTACGCTGATCATTAGTGTTTCTACTTTAGTGTCTTGCCAGATGTGCAGAACTTAAAGGAATAGATGGTGTTTTGTGCTGTGCTGGTGTCTAAAGTCTCTCTGGAGGTCAAATAATCCACTTTACTATGTTGTTTATTTAACAAGTGTCCAAGTGTTAAAAACTAGCCATCCAGATCCTCCTCATCACACTTCCAGACTCCAGCGAAGAAAATGAAGAGTTTGAAAAGCATCCAAGCAGTGGCGCAGAAAGCCGTGCCGTAAATCTGGGGCTGCGTTACAGCTTTTGTCCTCAGGAATTCTTCCTTTCCCATTAGATAATTTTCTAAATTGCCTTTAAGTAAGAGTACAGATTAATTAAAACATAGTAAATTTAATTTGATGTCTTGTACAAATTTGGTACAGTAATTGAAAAGCCCTCTCCCTCATTTTTTTTAGTTTTAGTTTAAACAGAAAGACCTTTGACTGTGAGAATGTGCAGAGATGTGTTGCAAATTTTGTGCATTTAATATATGTTGGATTTCTATGCTCAAAAAGCATTTATTTGAAAAAACACAGTAAAACGGTAATGTGAAATATTATTATTTTTATTATATTACTATTATTATTGAATTTTCAGCATCTTCAGTGTCACATGATTCTTGAGAAATTATTCTAATATGCTTTTCAAGAAACATTTCTTATCAATGTTGAAACATGATACTTTTATTGAGATTATTTTGATGAATATAAAATTAAATATATATTTATAAATATTTACGTACATGGTTTGGCAAGGAAGAAGAAGAGTAATGCCTTGTTACATGTTCAAACATAATATAACTATTATGCCAAAATGTCAGAAAAAAAACACGTTAATTTGTTGGTACATGTACAAAAAAAAAAACCCCATAGCAGTACTTTCTCATATCGATTTTTGTTAGCGCCGACTTCTCTACAGTTGTCCATATTTCAGTCTTTCTGCTCCCCAGGTCAACTGCATAAGATGGATATTGGTGAATATTCAGCGTTCCTGTGCATGTTTCTCTCTCTCTCTCTCTCTCTCTCTCTCCTCTCCCTCTCCCCTCTCTCTCTCTCTCTCTCTCTCTCTCTCTCTCTCTCTCTCTCTCTCCTCTCTCTCCCCTCTCTCCCCTCTCTCTCTCCCCTCTCTCTCTCTCTCTCTCTCTCTCTCTCTCTCTCTCTCTCTCTATACTCTCTCTCTCTCTCTCTCTCTCTCTCTCTCTCTCTCTCTCTCTCTCTCTCTCTCTCTCTCTCTCTCTCTCCCCTCTCCTCTCTCTCTCTCTCCTCTCTCTCTCTCGTTCTTCCATGACTGTTGCAGAGGTATTGATTATTTTGGATTCTGATTATCTAAAAGGCCTTCTGCTACTGTAGGCATTGGATTTATTTTGGTTTAATTATTAATGGGGCTGAGCTTACAGTAAGCAGTCGCCTTCTATCAGATCATGACGGATTACATGGTTAATATTCAGCAGCGTATATTTATTTATGTATGTACTAAGCTGTGTATGTGAGTGTTGGCAGTTCTCTCTAAAGCATCTCTCTCTCTTTCTTTTTGTCTCTGTAGAGGGAGCTAAATTCAGTGGCGGCACAGCTAGCAGGCCGACAGGAAGAGAGCGAGGACTCCCATAAGCACCTGGTGGAACTGAGCCGTGAATTCAAGAAAAATGTCCCAGAGGTGAGTGGGAGAGCGAGAAATGGTTCGGTGTGTATGTGTGTTAAGGGAGACATTCATCTAGTCAGTTTCATGTCGATAGACCCTTTCAAGGTTAGGAGATAACAACCAAGTTATGCTTCAAGTTATTTTTTTTTTCTTTTTGACCCTCATTTCCACCTCATTTTCCTTCTCTGAACTCTTCCTCCTCTCATATTTCAGAACTTTTTGAGCCAATCACCTGATCCGTAAGAGTCATGTGACTAATTATTCTGGAGCACTGATTGGCTGAATTTGGCACTAATGTATGTTTAGCTACATATTTTTTCATATATATGTATTTATTTACACATACATAAATTATATAACAATTTACAGAAAATTCCATTCAGTCTTTCAAGATATGTTTACTGTAATATAATGAAATTTTATTGATGATGTACACTACTGTTCAAAAGAAATGCAGGATGATCATTTATAAAGTGAAAGTGACATGCTGTTCTTGAACTTTCTATACATTAAAGAATCCTGAAACAACAACATGAAGCAGCACACTCGTTTTCTACATTGATAGTAATAAACAGAAATGTTTCTTGAGCAGCAAATCATCTTATCAGAATGATTTCTGAAGGATCATGTGACACTGAAAACTGGAGGAATGATGCTGAAAATTCAGCTTTGATCACAGGAGTAAATTACATTTTAAAATACATTCAAATAGACAAGTTATTTCACAATATTACTGTTTTTAATGTATTTTTGATCCAATAAAGAAACATCGCCTGTTTGTCTCCGCCCCTGTTCTCTTCCTTACTCCTCCCCTTTCGACCCCTCCCATTTTGTGCCCGCCCTCACTTCTCCAATGACCCATTGCTACTGTAGGTAATATTCCTGCGCTTGTGTCTAGTTTCTACAGTTTCAGAACCCTCTCTCAGATTGTCACGTGTGTCTGTCACTGAAGGCATACAAACCAATTCGTCCCTCCAGTTTCAGCACTAATAGTGTAACACAGTGTGTCTGGTGTTTATTGACGTTACTTGTCACATCCAGCCTCGTACCCAACAGAACAGTCTGACATCAGCAGTTAAGCTTCCAGAACCTTCATCAAAACCTGAATAAAACACCCCAGAAAATGAGCCGGCCGTTCCCATGGAGAAAAATCCTTCGCCAAATGTCTTTAAGTTCAAGTCCCTCTCCGTTTAAATTCCCGTCACTCTAATCCGGAGCTGCGCCTCCAATTCCTCTTCAGGTAAAGGTGACGACGGGAGAAATGCTTGTCACGCATCTCTCATTATACGCGCTTTGACATTTTACATTTTTCCTCGTTAGCGGCCTTCCCTTTTCAGAAGCTGCGTTTGAAGCTTCGACACGATCCACCGTCAGACCTCTCGACTCAGAAGCCGAACTCCTCGTTTGCTTTCCACTTGACACAAATGTCATCAGTGACAATCAGAATTTACAAGATTAGCAAACGTCTGGAGCGGATGGGGGTTCATGCTAGCCGTATCGTTACAGATTGTGGCGTATAATGAACATAAAGCATCATTAATGGATTGACAGGAGAATCAGATGAGTTATTTGTGTTAATGGAGAAGTTATTAGTGTCTTCAGCAGAAAGTTCTGGGTTCGGTGAAACATCTATAAACAACATATGTTGCGTACTGTTGATCACCGCAGTCATTTTTTTTTAATCTTATTTATTTATTGTTGGATTTACAATTTGACATACAAATACAATACAATGGAAGTCGATGAGGATGAATTTTTTGCTGGTTTAAAAGTGGAACTGATTTGTTAACGCATCTTGTCCTTCTACTGTTTTAGGTGTTTAGGATGAACTTCTAGTTCAGTGTTACTGAAGTAATTCCTGTGAGGGGATTTTGCATATATGTTTGTGACTAGTCTCATTGTTCACATGTGTAATGTTTGAGGTTAAACGTCTTTTAATGTTTATCCTGGTGCAATGATTTGCTGCATAGACAGTTGACCCTTTGCAAAGACCCTCCCCTTTAGTTACTGTTACCATGTTCGACAAGCCATGCGCTCTCACGCCACACATCATGTTCTCACGAGGCGAAAAATACATCCCGGAGCAAAGAGGACACTGACAACACGTCGACAGATAAGACAGAGCAGGCTACTTTTGATATGAAACAGTTTCATGTTTAAAATATTGTAATTTTTTAAAGAAGTTTAAACAATAAATAGCGTCTAGTGTCTCTTTAATGTGTCGTGAGAAGAAGAAATGTTGAAGAAATGTTGTTTCAAGCGCGGAAAGACGTGAGGACACACAATTTTTCAAGTTCAAGTTCACCAACATTAATCTACTAACTCCCCTGACTGCTTTGTCAGACAAAATGGCGGATTCGGGGTTATGATTGGTCAGATCGCCTGTCAATCAAACTGTTTGCGAAGGGTCAATTGAAGTGTATTATTGAACACCTGTTATTCTTATTATTGTTGATATACTGTTATAGTTTTGTTAATATTTTGAATTAGATTTTGCTTTATATATATTTTTTTCATTTTAGTTCATTTTGTTGTTTTCTGTTGTTATTTATTTGTTTATTTACAGTGTACGTCAAGGAATATCTTGGTACAAAATACACATTGCATTGCTATTCTAATTTTTCTATGAAGGTCAGCTGCCCAGAAATGTTGTTTTTCCTTAATAATAAAAAAAGAAATGTATATGTTTTACATTAACCTTTTCGTTTTCTTTGAAGCACTGATGTTGGAAGCTGAAGTACAGGGAACTATATTTTCTGTGAAATGTTATTTGACTTTTAGGGTAAATCAAAACATGCCCGGGTGATTCTTCGCCCCAAAATCAAGAGGAATTATGAATAAATATATTTTTTTGCATAAATATAATAGTCTGTTTTAGGATGATTATATTCCTTGCATTGTGACATTATTTTCATGGCGATTCTCCCCAAAACTATCGTTTGAAAATAATTCACAACAATGCAAAGTATCTCAATGACCCCAAAAATAGGCAAAATATAAATGTTATTTTTTATTTTGTTGTTGGCCTGTTCTTGACCAGGTTGTGAGATTCATCAGTTTTGTCTGTTTTTTGTTTTTTAGGAGGTATTGGAGATGGTTTCGCCCGTCCTCAAGAGTTTCCAAGCTCAGGTGAGTCAACACTCTCTGTTTAATTCAGATAACATCAAATCCACCTCAAAAAGGATGCTGTTCTCATTTCTATTCATGCTGGAGAGATTGGGAGAATTGATACATTAAAGTGCCCCATAAAGTGTTATGTTATTCCTCATTTTGTTTTGGAGTCTCCTACAATAGATTTACATGCATCCAAGGTCAAACCCCGCTTTAAATTGCAACGGTTCAATCAAGGATACGGTCTCTGTAAAACCATCCTTTCTGAAAGCCTACTCTGCTCTGATTGGTCAGATGGGCAGTCTGGGACACGTTCAAGCTCAAAGTGGTGTGAACGTTTTGCTACTGTTTCTGGGTTGAACGACATGTTTCCTGGAAACGGTGTGCAACGGGGTTTGAGATACGTTTTCTCTGTGTTTGGTGGGTGTGTCAAAAATGTCAGCCCAATCAGCAGCAACATGTTTATAAACCACACGGCATTAGTGACAGCTCGCACAGTGGGTCCAAGTAAAGTAGTTTACAAATGTGTCTGCTGCAGCTCTGTATACGCAACAGTTGAACATATTAGAAGACATGGCTGTCTGTAACATATTTTGCAGTATTAAACACTTATTTATACCGATTTCATCAGGCTCTGAAAATTCTTCAAAAAGATCACAAAGAATGGCCTTCTCAGCTGCCATAGTTGCAACTCTTGCGTCATCAGAACAGGGTGTTCAACGCACCACTGTTTCCATTTAAAAAACGTTTTGCAACGTGTTGTCGGGGATGAATGCAGCCCTGTTGTGATTGGTCTACTCTGCTCTGATTGGTCAGATGGCCCAGTCTGTTGTTAAAGCAGTGTCTTCTTGACATTTCCACAACACGAACCAAACTCTTCCAGTATTTGAGGGCGGGGCAAAGTAGCATTATGCAAATTTATTACAAACCCACGTAGGTTCGTGCAGGAAGTAAATCTAGATTTACGGACGACTCATTTCAGGAAGTTCGGAATCGCTTCTTTCTTTGTACAGCATTTATCGATCTTTGAATCTTTGCAGACCTTTTACTTTCACAGTTATATTACGCAGGTAATACCAGAACACGCATAATAAATAATGACCGAGCCAATTAATTGCGTTTAGGGCTCCGTCATTGTTTCTGCATGTCTTCTGTAAACACAATAAGCCGTTTGCTGCCTTTCCCATCAGAAATCTTTCAGCATCACGTCATCCATATCTGGACTCCATCCCCCCTCCCTTCGCTGTATTGACTGGTATCATTTTCCCGTCAGACTTAAGTAGCATCTCTCCTCCATTAAGACGCAGTACTGGAGTCCTCTCTCACTTTCTCTGTCATCCTGTTGTAATGGTGCACTCCCCGTTCCTTCCCTGACATGCTCCTGTCGAGAAAGTCATCTGATCTCCTCTCAAAGCCAGTGCTCGAGCCATTAAACAGCAGATCATAAATCATATTTGCGATCCTCGTCTGTGGTCCAGAAAGCTCAGGCATACTGAAATGATAGTGCAGGTTTCCCGTCTGATCAGGAGTGATTTGCTGCTGTCACGGAGTCCAGCTGGCCACAGTTCTGGTATGAGGGAATGCGATGGCATTTTTGTAGAATGTCTACAGGGTAATAAAGGTCTGATCACAATAGAAAAGTGTTTTAGGCCCGATATTAACATCCGATCACAAGTGGTCAGACGCGACAGATCGCCGCTTATGCCCGTTATTAACATGCATCTCAGATCTGTCTCCAGTGGCCACTTGTGATTGGATTTCATCAAGTTTTTTTCAGCGTAGGGCTCGTTGTGAGAACGAGGTCCTGTTGAACAGACTTAACGTGCGCTGTGGCTGTAACAAACCTCAGTACTCAAGGGTGCGATTGTCTGTGCCATTAAACCTGCTCTATACATGTTTTAATGATCTCATCTATTCCCAATGGATGAAGTCCTAGCCTATATGTTTTTATACTTATTTGGATATCTTGTTTCATTTGGAAATTTTTGCAGTTATGGAAGTAAAATGAGTTGCAAACAGACTTTAACACTAAGTTCAACTAAGTTGAAATCAGGGAATGTTTCAATCTTCTATCTTTCCATCCATCCATCCATCCATCCATCCATCTTTAATCATACTATCAACATGCTAATAATGCTAACATAGTGTTAAAACTTGCCAACGGTGTGCTAAATCATGCTAGCATATACATATACATATATGTGTGTGTATATGTATATATATGTATATGTATATGTGTATATATATGTAAATGTATATATATATATATATATATATATATGTAACGAATCCGCTCTGCCTTTCGTCCACTTACCACCAGATGTCGCCCTCTCACTCTATGGATTCTGTCACACGGACTACATTTCCCATAAGCCCCTCACCCAGTCACTAATCACCCTGCCAGCTGTAACACATTACACTCACTTCCGTTCACTATATAAGCACCACTCTCACTTACACTCACTGCAAAGTATTGTTAATCCCGGTACTGCAATTCCGAGCGTATTATCCTTGTCTTGTTTGCCTGTTTCCTGATCCTGCCTGTTTCTTGTTTTTGATGTTTATCTGCCCCCCTTTGACCTTTTGCCTGGATTGTCACTACGAGCCTGCTTGTTCTTTGCCATTTCTGTTTGCTGTTGAGTTGACCATTGCCTGTCTGACTACGTTTAATAATAAAACTGCATTTGGATTTCTACCCGCTGACTCATCATTACTATATATATATGTGTGTGTATATATATATATATATATATATATATATATATATATATATATATATATATATATATATGTATGTATATATGTGTGTGTGTGTATATGTTTAGCACTGCTCCGAAATATTTCATAAACTACAAATTGCTCCTTATCAATCCAGTCTTTTTAACAGCATTTTTAAAAATCCTCTTATCATTAATCAGAACTGGAAAACTCAACTAACAAATGCAAATTAGTGAATATAAATTAATTTTATTCAATTTATAGAATTTTTTTTGTAGTGTCAACGAATGGCACAACATACTGTTGAACATACTTGCAATGTATCATGAGTGCCTCAAGTGTGTACGCATAAATGAAACGGTCTATGCGGTTTCCAGCATTCAAAGCAGCCCTGACTGAGAGGTGCATGATGGGAAGACTTCACAGGGACCACTTACCGCGCTGGAAAAGTTTAACTGTGTGAGTAAACTATGAGAGCTGGCAGCGTTATGTAGGTGGAGTGTGTGTTTGTGTTTTGGGTCCCTCTGAAGCGTGTGTGTGTTTTAGGTCTCTTCGGCCCTCGTTCTCCTCCCTTCTCCAGCACTGCGCTTTCTCGAGGTCCCTGGTGGTTCTTGGACCCTTATCGTGCCGCTTTTAAAAGAGAAGTCGTTGTCTTTGAAGTATTTGCGACATGACAGGTTTCTCTTTTCTTTCTCTGTTTCATTTCTGCGTGTCCCTCCCTCTCCTCCCCTCCTGCCTCGCCTGCTAATTATCGTTAACCAGGCGGCTGATTAGAAACACGCGTCGACCTAGATTCCCGAAGCGTTTGGTCGCGTGAAAGGGTTAATCCCCGAGCTGGTGGCTGTCATTGGTCGTCTCCCTCCTCCTTCTTCTTCTACTTCGTCGTCATCTTCTCTTCTTCTTTCCTGTTCTTTTCTCTTTCGGAGTGGAAGAGAGCTAATGAGGTCCCGTCAGAGCCGAGGAGAGGTGTTAATTTGGCCTGTGAAGTGGAAAGGAGATTAAGGACAGTAAGAAGTCGAGTTTACGGCTTAAAATACATCGCTGTCCTTATTAATCCAAAGGCCCTGGGAGACCAGCAGCACTTTTTGGTTTTATAATGAAGAGTGTCTTATAATGAAGGTAATTTTAATAAAATTTACTGCGAGCAGGCTCACGTCCGACAGCGTGCGTCTTAATAGAGTCGGCCGCACCGCTGGGTCTGATGTTGGAGCGGTGTCAGAGATCCCTCGTACGCAGAATGCTACTTCTTCTCTCTTTGAGAAGTGTTGCACCAAACGGCGCTCACCTTCAGGATGGGAAAACATTTTGAACTTTTGTCTAACATGTAAAAAAGGAGGCCTTGGCCAAGCCAAACCCTTCACAGCAAAACTCCCGGTGTTAAATTAATGCTACCAGTGTTTGTGTAATCCGGTGTGTCAATTTAACTCTTGGGATTATGCTGTGTTGGAATTTGTCATAATTTAGAGCCAATCCAAGCAGGAATGTTCTTATAAGATTCCAACACATTTTAAAAACGACATCTTTTTAAGATAAATTGCATCTCTAGGGTGCCATAAGGAAATTAACCCTGACTTTTGAAATAAAAGTCTGATATTTTTTTTCTAATTGATTTCAAATAAACCTTCCTCAAAAGACTGATGATCATATTTGAGAGACTCAAGTTTGAACATGATTTTTCTGAAAAATTATGTATGGATAATCAGTTGAAATATTATATAAAAGTGATTATTACGTTTACTTTATAAAAAGCTGAGCTGCTAGAAGGCCTTTTACTCGCTAAAAAAAGTCTAAAATATCAATCAGAAGACAGAGGGCATGTAGTAGATTATGGACAACAGGTTTTCCAGCAAAGTTTTGTTCATGTTGCTCATTTAGAGACTGCTGGATAAAATGACATCCCTACAGGATCGAGGATTTGAGGTTTCTTATTCGGATCTCTTTGGGATATTCTGACAATTATGATCCAAATTCCGAAAGGAATCTAGTACGCTTTCTTTTAGGATGTTTTGATGCTTTTGTGTCGCTGGTTTAAGATGTCAAGCCCGAATTAACCAGTCAGCTAATTTTCTCTCCCTCTCAGTGTCTGCTGGCGCTCGCAGAGAGAAAACATCCACGCGGGGCCCTAATTATGAAAACTTGCTTTACAAAGATAATCCGAGGAGTAATTTAGCGTGCACAATGAGAGTCGTGGCGCTGTGCAGATGGAGAATCTGATAAATAGTTCGGAACATGTAATTAGCAACTCGGTTCTGTTTCGTGCCATTAACCCCTGCGGCCCAGAAATCTTCACCCGTCATTATCAGACGAAGAGGTAAAGCGCAATCCAGCTGACTACACAGCCCGAACGAGACCCACAAATCATCCAGCGCAGCTTGTGGGGATTCGCAGTCAGACACCTGTTTTCTGGGGCAGGAGGGTCTCGGGTGCTTCAGAAGAACATTTAAGATACTCAGCAGTAAATTATTAATCTGTGGAGTGGATGGGTTTTCTGCACACGTGCACACATTAGTGAAATCGAGGTCCTTTGCTCCAAGTGGATTTCATTCTGGATGTTCTTGTTTCGGTGATGTGCAGAAAAGCACAAGGACAGGATAGGACGCAGTCTCTGGGTTTGAGGGGTTTTATAGCTAATATAGTACACTTCATTGAATTTCTGGGCATTTGACACTCTTTATTTGACATATATAGCATAAAATGACGAAGTTATTGGGGAGAGAAAACATGATGTGTTGCAAGTTTAGCTGCTGCGTCGCACAGACTGGACCCATTTAGCTTTAAAGTCAACATTTTATTTTATTAATACATGCTATTGTTCAAAAGTTTAGGGTCAGTAATTTTTTTTTAAAGAAATTAATCATTTTATTATGCAAGAATGCATTATATGGGACAGATCGACACGTGGACAGATGCAGCAAATCAGCATATTAGAATGATTCCTGAAGGATCATGTGACACTGAAGACTGAAAATGATCACAGGAATAAATTACATTTTACAATATGTCCATATAGAAAACAGTTCTTTTAAATTGTAGTAATATTTTTACAATATTACTCTATTTACTGATTTTATCAAATAAATGCTGCCTTTAAAAGAAACTTCTAAACATTAGTGTCTTAACGTGAACAGTGCATGTTATTAAAAAAAGAAAGATGTCTTTATAGTCCTAATAATATAGTATCTTGCTTCTGCCTCTTCACCTCGGAAAAATATTAACAAATAAGATCATAGTGCGTATTTTGTGACCCAATCAAATCACAATGAATAAACTGAAGTCCTGCCCTACGTTTTGTCTTTTTTAAATATTCCGCCTCATTAACAATGTTACATTATGGATTGTTAAAGTCATTTCATGTTGGTTTGAAACTTTTATGCTGAATCTCCGTATATTTTGGTTTGTAAATTAATGCTCGCTTGTTGTTAAGAAGGACATGTTCTAGACATTCTCCGTAACTGTAATTTATGCAACATCATAAATCATAGTACATGGTCTGTTGTTTGTTCGTAGCTTCGTTCGGGCCTGTAAGCTCGGCTGACCTTGTGGTGTGGCCTGAATATCTGCCGCAAGGTAAGTCGCTCAGTCTTTGATCCAGCGACAACACGTAGGGCCGGTCCTTCCTCTGGTTTTTGATTAATTCCTGAAGGAAATGATAATTCATCTTGAATGTATAAATATGTTATGAATCGTGGAATAAATCAAAGAGTAAAGGCACGATAATTAATTATAGCAGTATCTAAGAGAAGAGAGCGCGGTGGGAAGAGTGCGTTATGTCGCTTGCTTCCTCTCAGCGTTATGATGAGAAGAGCTGTAATTACCTTCCTGTTCTAGAGGCTGCCTCCGGCTGTGCCGATTTGTACGCTCCTGTGGGCCTGCCGGTCGTAAACCTTTTCCCAGGCTAATTGTCATGAGGGCCTAATGCACTGCCATTGCGAAAGAGAGTGTGCGGATGGGGCGCGTCTCACACACGCTTTCACCAAGAACTAGACGATCAGTTCCAAAATGCTGCTGCGATGCCTTAAAATGCTGTCCAGGTTGGCAGCTCACTGGGTTTTGGAAGAGCTGCAGTGTGTGTTACTTCTGGAAAAAAAAAAAAAAAAAATCCAGAGTCCTGCGTCAATGCGTGTAATTCACATTTGTTTAATAGTAGAAAACAACAGGGAATCCGATAACCAAAAAAGTTTAAAGTCCGAGATCCTTTGAGAAACAAAATATCTATATAAATCAAAATAACTATTAATTATTATCATTACAGTATTATTAAATTATATTTATAGAGGTTTATGGTCACCATGAAATCATAATTGACAATTCTTATTTAATTATGGAATATTGCAATATTATTATACGTGCACATCATTAT
This sequence comes from Zacco platypus, assembly GCA_038088235.1. Taxonomy (NCBI): domain Eukaryota; kingdom Metazoa; phylum Chordata; class Actinopteri; order Cypriniformes; family Xenocyprididae; genus Zacco; species Zacco platypus. The sequence goes on from CM076073.1 coordinate 3,981,854, forward strand.
TCGTGTGCCCTCATAATCTTAAATCAAAATCCCTCTTGCAGTGACGTCTTTTCTGTTCTCTTCTCTGATGATGTTTACTGGTGCGACCTGTCACTCAACCTGTCACTCACACCAATCGCAAACCACAAACATCCAATCAATTCCCCATGGACAAATTAAGCCCCACCCTACATGTTTTCTTTACCGAGAAGCCGTTTCACTCAAATATACGTCACAATAGGGAAGAAAAGCCTATCACAACTTTTCATACTGAAAATTTGCTGTATTTTTCTTTTTTCCTTTATTTGTGTACTTTGTTGTCACTTTATATGAAACTTGTGTTGTTCATTTTGTGGTTTAGGTGAGCGCACACATACACATCTCATTGAAACATTAACGAAAGCCTTTCAAGGTTTAATTGCAAATCACGGCACAGTTTAACCCCTTATTTACACGTTACGGCTCTGACGCGGCCACCGGAGTCAGTCCGCAGCCGCTCTAGTCAATGCTTGGGTTTATAGCAACGTTTCAGAAGCGGTTTGCTGCCCTGCTTTGCCAAAGATAGGCACCAAGTCTATTTTTGACGCGTCCATGCTGCGCAGCTCAAATACAAAATAAATTCAAAACAATCACCTTGTGTAGACTCCCGCTCATATTTCACATCACTTGGAGGCCAGGAATTTACGACAAAAAACTCGAAGTTGAAAAACTTAAATCTTTTACCCTTGTTGTCCATAATTGGACTTTTAAGTGTATTCACTTCACCTGTATGCTACAAAAAACAAAGTAGGACATAGCAATAAACCGGACAAAATATAACCACTTATCCATTAAAAACATGAAAAATCAAGGAAAACGACATCGGACAGGCAAATCTCGTGGTAGCCGCCTCGAGTCTGAATATTATATTAAAATATAATAGTATAAATTAAATAAATTAATTGTATAAATAATGATGTTTAATTTATTAACTATTTATTATTATTATTATTATTATTATTTATTTTATTAAGTATTAATATTTTGAATTAGCTTTTATTTTTATATTTTCATTTTAGTTAAATTCTTCATTATTATTAAATATTTCTATTTAGCTTTCATTTATTTTTATTTTATTTTTAGCAATTTTACTTAGCAAATTTTCATCAAGTTTGTTTTTTTTAATCTAATATTTATATTTTATTTGTTTATTTCACTAATAAAAAACATTTTAAATAGTTTAGGTAACAATAACAACGCTACCCATTAGCCCAAGTATTAAACCTGTAACTCGTCCTGCACCATTATTACTTTATGCATGAATGTTAGCTTTTATTACTCTGAGGCCCTCAGGCCATGTATAGAGACTTCAATGTTATAGAGACTTCAGGTTGGAGTCTTGATGTAGGCCAACCGACAAGAAACCACCCAAAACACTTTAGCAATGCAATTAAAACCTTCCAGAACACCACTGCATCGTAGCGCTGACTTTTGTGCCGGCAAACACCACTCATGCTTTCTTCAGAAAATGTGAAAATTAGTTCTGTGTTCTACAACTTTCATCCTACCTCAATGTCCCTATTTAGACCTAGAACACATTCTAATGTGCTAATGACTATCGCTGTCACAGGCTGAACCACACTAGCAGGTTCACGAGCAGCAGGTCCATTAGGTATTCCTGTCACGCCGGTGGCCGCAGCCCACAGAGCTGATATAAATAGGTTGCAGCAGGCCTGAAACCGGGACTCTCCTCTCCTCCCCGACTTTATCACCCGTGTCCAGCACGTGTTAGCGGGGTGTGATCTCTGCTTCTTTTCTCTTTGTCTTGCTCTCTTTTCTCACACTCTCTTGTGCCCGTGTGAGAGAAAGTTCACACAAGCGGTTCATAGAAGTGTGAGCTTTAGCCCTGCATAATCTACTGCATTACTACACTTTAAATGAATAGCTCTGTCAAACATGAAAATTTGTTGCCAGGTCTCTTAGCATGATCTATTTACTGTGTGGAAAGCCTAACTTTATGTGAACTGACTTACTCAACCCTAACTTTTACAAACAGTGTGCTATGATAGCTTACAGAAAGCGTAACCTTTAGGGGTGTAACGGTAGATAAACATGACGGTTTGGTACGTACCTCGGTATTGAAGTCACGGTTCGGGACAGCAGGGGGTCGAAAACTAAACATAAAATTGCTTTTTTTGTGTCTCTTTAAATAAATTCAATTCTCAGCTAATGCTGTTAATTATACAAGGAGCCCTTTCTACATTACTGTAGTATTAAAGGTTACAATTAACAACAGAGAACAAACTATTAAATTCAATTAACCCTTCGCAAAGACCCGCCCCCTTTAGTTACTGTTGCTATGTCCGACAAGTCATGCGCTCTCACGCCACACATCATAATCTCACAGTGAAAAATACATCGCGGAGCAAAGAGGACACTGACAACGTATGAAACAGTTTCATATTTAAAATATTGTAATTTTTTAAAGAAGTTTAAACAATAAATAGCGTCTAGTGTGTCTTTAATGTGTCGTGACAGATCGCTGTAGCTCCTCGTGAACCGATCATCTCTTCATACTAGTTCATTTATAGCATCAAATAAACATGAATGAACATCAGAAGGAATGTTGTTTCAAGAGCGGAAAGACGTGAGGACACACAATTTTTCAAGTTCAAGTTCACCAACGTTAATCTACTAACTCCCCTGACTGCTTTGTCGGACAAAATGGCGAATTCGGGGTTATGATTGGTCAGATCGCCTGTCAATCAAACTGTTTGCGAAGGGTCAATTAACAACAGAGCCCAAACTATTCAATTCAATTGCTGTTTATTTTTTAGATATAATTAAAAAAAACATGTAAATTACACAAGGCAGGTTTTGCATGGACTTCTAAATCTAATTATAAAATTATTACTCCAATTCACTGTTGAAATATGATCATTTACACAGTTACACTGTTTTCATGACAAATTTATTTAAACATTGCATAATTAAGACCACTAACAGATAAAGTAAATATTACGAATATATAAGCTAAAATAATGCATATATTTAGTGAAATGCTCCTCTCTAGTGAACTAACATGCTGTGGACACGAACACTTGCCTGAGGTAAATGTAATGCTACACGAGATATTATTCTCAAGCTGTTTTATTGTCTTTCCACGGTTGAAACACTGGTTGAGAGATTTAGATTGTGTGTTCTTCTGTGCTTTTTGCTTTTGTGGTGGTTAGCAAACAGCGTGGCATTACTGGGGGCGCCCCCTTCTGCATTGGAGTATGAATTGCCTGTGACTGACTATATTCGTCGTCTAACTGCATGATCCGAACCGTGACGTCCGTACAGTTTAGGATGAATAGATGCACCGTAACACCCCTAGTAACCATATATGTCAGCCAATTTTTCAATTTGTTTATATTATACTAGAACCATGGTAATGCAATGGCACTTTGATGTATATATGACAATGAATGATTCATGCTTACCTTGGTACTTCACAGAAAACCATGATATATCATCTTGATGGCACCTGAAGAATCATAATATTATAATGCTAGCATGAGCAAAAATGATGGCAGTACTGTGGTACTATTTTTGTAAATGCAAACAACTGCATACTGAGCCTGTGTATTAGACACTAATTTACTCTTTGCATATGCAGCTTACAGAAATCATAACTGTATACGTAAGCTAATTTGTTCCTCGTTTTACAAGCTGCCCGAGTTGTCCAAAAGCATGTCAAACCAATTCTACACGGAGCCTTCAGCCCCAGTAAAACACAGTAAACATGCATCGAACTGCTTGCTGTTTTGCATTAGTGACAAAATGTCCATGCAGCGAGTTGAATCTAGGACATCAGGGGCCGTATTCATAAAACATCTTAAGGCTAAAAGTAGCTCCTAACTTGCCGATTTAGTGGGCGTGTCAGTCCTAAATTTTTGTATTTCACAAAGCATTTTAGCACTAAAACAAGCTCCTAAATCTGTGACAGGAGTAGTCAAGAGGAATCGTAAGTCACTAAGACCAAATCACAAACAATCCTAATCCACCTAAAGACACTGTACACTGAGGCAATAGCGATAGAGCCTTGGGTGCTGAAATGCAATACATATTTTTCTTCATAAATGCAATACATATTTTGATTTATAGATTTGAATCTACGATAAAACGCCAAAAATAAATCTTTAATAAATACATAAATAATGTCCGATTACCTGTGGCAGTTGTTTTCATGAGTTAACACTTACAAATGACTGAATATAGTAAAAAAAAAAATATAATAAGCATATTTGTAGTGCTGTCCAAGTGGATCGAGGGCTTGAGCTTGGAATTTAGCGCAAACTGAGAGTGAGGAACAGAGTGTCGGGAGGATGCAGAAAACTGTCTGCTTTCTAAACTTTGTTTATAAAAATATCTGACTGAAACTCAAACATCTCAATAGTCTTTATTCACACATAATAACCTATATATATATTGTTTTTATTTTGTATGGCTTATTTTGGCCTTGATAATAGCTTGCATTCTTGCTGGCATTGTTTAATGTACGTTTCCACAGTCTCTTTTGTTATTGAAGTACAAATAGTTCCAAGTTGTTTCCAAGGACTTGCTGTTGATGAAACTTTTGTGCGATTTATGTTTGAATCCATTAAATCCCAACAAAAGAGACTAAAGAGACATACTGGTGTGGATTAACCATTACAGAAATGATATATGTTTACGTAATGGTATATGTAAATTGTAAATATATAAATGTAAATCTGAATATACACTCACCTAAAGGATTATTAGGAACACCATACTAATACTGTGTTTGACCCCCTTTCGCCTTCAGAACTGCCTTAATTCTACGTGGCATTGATTCAACAAGGTGCTGAAAGCATTCTTTGGCCCATATTGATAGGATAGCATCTTGCAGTTGGAGATTTATAGGATGCACATCCAGGGCACGAAGCTCCCGTTCCACCACATCCCAAAGATGCTCTATTGGGTTGAGATCTGGTGACTGTGGGGCCATTTTAGTACAGTGAACTCATTGTCATGTTCAAGAAACCAATTTGAAATGATTTGAGCTTTGTGACATGGTGCATTATCCTGCTGGAAGTAGCCATCAGAGGATGGGTACATGGTGGTCATGAAGGGATGGACATGGTCAGAAACAATGCTCAGGTAGGCCGTGGCATTTAAACGATGCCCAATTGGCACTAAGGGGCCTAAAGTGTGCCAAGAAAACACCCCCACACCATTACACCACCACCACCAGCCTGCACTGTGGTAACAAGGCATGATGGATCTATGTTCTCATTCTGTTTACGCCAAATTCTGACTCTACCATCTGAATGTCTCAACAGAAATCGAGACTTATCAGACCAGGCAACATTTTTCCAGTCTTCAACTGTCCATTTTTGGTGAGCTCATGCAAATTGTAGCCTCTTTTTCCTATTTGTAGTGGAGATGAGTGGTACCCGGTGGGGTCTTCTGCTGTTGTAGCCCATCCACCTCAAGGTTGTGTGTGTTGTGGCTTCACAAATGCTTTGCTGCAGACCTCGGTTGTAACGAGTGGTTATTTCAGTCAAAGTTGTTCTTCTATCAGCTTGAATCAGTCGGCCCATTCTCTTCTGACCTCTAGCATCAACAAGGCATTTTCGCCTGTTTTTTCCTTTTCACATCATTCTTTGTAAACCCTAGAAATGGTTGTGCGTGAAAATCCCAGTAACTGAGCAGATTGTGAAATACTCAGACCGGCCCGTCTGGCACCAACAACCATGCTACGCTCAAAATTGCTTAAATCACCTTTCTTTGCCATTCTGACATTCAGTTTGGAGTTCAGGAGATTGTCTTGACCAGGACCACACCCATAAATGCATTGAAGCAACTGCCATGGGATTGGTTGATTAGATAATTGCATTAATGAGAAATTAATTAAATTAATTAATTAATGCATTAATCGCTGCGCTCAGACTCTTCTAAGGCTCTCAGTGTACATGCGATCTCTCCCTGCGTGTGTTAGATTGGAGATCTCCTCCTGTGAGATCCTGTAGCACTACAGCTGTTTAGCACGCGCCGCCTCTCGCCGCTGAGCGCTGGTTTGTTATGCTGCTAAAAACTAATGCCTTGTCTGCATGTGTACGGACAAGACATTTGTCATTTAGAGTGGCATTTCTACAGACAGTGTGTTCATGTAGAAGTGTGTGTGTTTTATAAATAGGTCTCTCTCGCTGTAGCCAGGTGGAATTGATGCGCTTCAGCACATTTTGCAGGGTGTCGTCAGCGGAGGGTTTAATTTTTACAGTCCTGACAGCGCGAGGTCTCGAGCTCAAGAGATGCTGCGCCCGAGTGACGCCACCACTGTGCAAATGTTAGACGTGTTTGCGGACGCTGCATCGGCGTGCTACACACACACACACACACACACACACAAGCAGACAAAACAGCCATCGCTCTAGTGTCACAGAAATAGGGTCAGGCATACGACGCACCTTTAAAGAGCATCTGCAACCCTCTCTTTGTCTGTAGATTTCACACACCTGGAGGAAATGCCCACTTTATTTTGCTGCTTCTCTGCTTGCCAAAATGTGCAGTATAGAGCCAGAGCACACTGTGAGAGATACTGTATCCCACAATGCAATGCTCTCCACTTGACCTTGTGCTTACAGCGTAAGTGAAATTAGCAGAAGTGATACCAGCTGCTATTTTTAACATCTTTTTTTCCCCACTAACTTTTGATCAGGCTGGTACATGACTTTCACACACAATTTATTTATTTAAAAAAAAAAAAAGATTTAAAATCAAAATAAATATTCATGTCCCAGATTTCTGGATAGCAGGTTTGTGCAAAATTCTGAATAGAAGAATCGGCTTTTCTAATCAATAGAATCGGTCTATCGATATATCGATCGTTCTATCTATCTATCTATTGATCGTTCTATCTATCTATTGATCGTTCTATCTATCTATCGATCGTTCTATCTATCTGTCTGTCTATCTATCCTTCTATCTATCCATCTATCTATCCATCTATCGATCATTCTATTTATTGTTGTGTCATTCTATCATATCGTTCTATCTTTCGTTCTATCGTTTGTTCTATCTATCTATCTGTCATCTGTCTATCTATCTATCTATCTATCTATTTATCTATCTATCTATCGATCATTCTATCTATGGTTCTATCTATCCATCTGTCTATCTATCTATCTCTCTGTCTATCTGTCTATCTAACTATCTATCTTCCGATCATTCTATCTATCGTTCTATCTATCGTTGTGTCATTCTATCATATTGTTCTATCGTTCGTTCTATCGTTTGTTCTATCTATCTATCTGTCATCTATCTATCTATCTATCTATCTATCTATCTATCTATCTATCTATCTATCCATCTATCGATCGTTCTATCGTTGTGTCGTTCTATCTATCTATCTAATATTCTATTGTTCTGTTTTCTGATCTATCATTCATTCTATCCTGTTGTTCTTCTGTTCTATCACTTGTCCACTCTTTTGTAATTCTATGTGTCCATCATTCTATGTATTGTTCTATCTGTCTGTCAGGTGTAAACCTTCAAACTTCATGGCTTTCAAAACTTGGCATTGTAAAGTCAACTATCTTGACACTTTGGTTTTGTAGTTAAAGTAAATGAAGACATGTATGTTCCCCTACTTTATATGCAGTACGCTATCTTAATCTAATCATTGTATAATGCTAGGGAAAAGGGTAGATGAACGAATGAAACAACTGCATAATGGTAAGAATGGGAAACTATTGAATGTATTCAGGTTCAGATTATTCTTCTAAACAGATGTTCCACATACAGAGAGTGGATATAAAAATGTGGCAGTACATAAACGGTCAAAGCTGCCAGAGTTAGCAATGGCCCAGCTCGCCGTTTTGCTTGCTTACGAGTGGTGAAACACATGATGTCAAGAAACGAGGCCAGATTCTCTCAGTCTGTGATATGCGTACGGATGTTGAGGAGTGAGCCTCGGCTCACTGGCACGAACACACTCAAATTAGCCAATAAAAACGTGTGAAATGGGTGGTGGAGCGCCGGCCGAGGACATGCCAAAAGAAATAAACATCAGCTCTCTTTCGCACAATCCGGGAGCAACTGAGACACGAGGTAGGGGGAGGACAGGAGTGCGCTATCTGCTCCGACAGAACGCAGGAGCTGAGTCAGATAGTGGCATTAGTGTTTGTAATCAAAGCGGTGACATGTGTTTGGAGAACGCCATCCGCTCAGTCAAACCAAATGTGCCATTTAAAGGTACACAGTCTCGAATGGCACTTCCAAACATACAAAAAACAATGACAGCTGACTGTGACGTAGAGCCCTCAGAGGTGTGAAGTGAACGTGTGAGAGTATGGCTTGTGTATAACGGAGGCTGTTGCTGTGGTAGGTGTTGTTTCTGACCATTTGCTTATAGAAACAAGTATGTGGCTGGTGGAGATAAATGGTGTCTTCAATCAGCGTTGAAGCCAAAAGCAGAGTTTATTCATCTGTAGAAATGTGCAGCGGTGCGTGTGTAAAGCGATGCGTGGCTGTTGTACTTTTACATGTCATTTCTGGGAAATTTGTGCTTATCTGCATGGCCATTATATATATATTATACATATTATTATATATATATATATATATAAATATGTGTGTATGTGTGTATATATATATATATATATATATATATATATATATATATGTATATGTGTATATATATATATATATATATATATATATATATATATATATATATATATATATATATGTGTGTATATATATATATATATGTGTGTGTATATATATAATGTATCAATTTATAACTTTTTATAATATATAATAATTTCTCATTTATAATAATATTATAAATATTCATATTACAGTAATGAAATGAGATTTTATTTTTATTTATTTATTGCATCTAGTGAACAGAATATGGGGTTAAATGTGCTTAATTTTCATAAATACTGTCACATTACAATATGCTATTATTTATATATATATATATATATATATATATATATATATATATAACATTATATAAGTATAAATATATCATTTTTTAGGATATATAATAATTTCTATTATATAATAACTGTAAAATATTCATATAACGGTAATGAAAATAAGATTTTGGATTTATTCATTCATTTACTGCATCTAGCGAGGAGAATATGAGGTTGTATGTGCTTAATTGTCATAAATACTTCCATACAGCAATATCAATTTCCTTCTGTGAAGCTCTTTTTGCTGTGCACATCAAACTTTATCACTATATATCAAAAGTACACAAAATGCATTTGAGCTGAATTATGACTAGTATCATTTAGCTTCCACCATTGACTCTCTTTACCCTCAAAGTCAGGGCTTTCCCATTGGTCAGTGGTGTTCATGTGCACCAGTCTCATCAAATCTTGAAGGCAACAGTAGATATTGCAAGTTTGATTGAACAATAGCACGTGCATCACAGAGAATTTCAGCTGGCTGTAGGATCCATTATTTTTCGCTCCCAGACTTCCAAGGGCTCCTCCGTTGGTTTGAACTCCCACTGTCTGTTTAGGGCAACAGAAGTCTGGAATCTCCAGAGTTTTCATTTAACATGGTGTCGAGCTGTGAAGTGTAATTTCAGTGGAATCTAAACACACTAATTGAATATCATAACTTTGTGAAGCTGCTTCTCCTAAAGGTACCTGAAATTTTAATTTAGACTTCAAAAGAGCTCCGACTTTAAAGTAAATCTATTGTTTTTCATTTAGACTCGCAATTTTCTCCTCTCTCTCTCACAAGCGGCGCGCCGTACGTAGTTATGATTGATCTGGTAATTAAAATATGCAGAGAAGGAAAAAATATTAACCGCTTCTTTTTGTTTTAGAAAACAGCCAACAGTTTTTTTTTTTCACCGCAGCAGATAATTAAATTTTGCACATTGATGTTCTTTACGCGGCATTCATCTCCCTCATTATTTTTCCATTTTCATCTTTCTGCCGAGAGATCGATAGATTGATAAGATGATGTTGCTAATCTTAAATAATTTAAGAGGAGAAAAGTTACACTTACTTTGCTGCTGGCAAAGTGTTTGAACTTTCATTCTCTTCTGGAATTGCATGCAATCCTTCATTCGAGAGCACCGTCACAAACAAAAGCCACTCGCCTACAGAGTTACAGTCGCTACGTCAGAGCGGGAGGAATTAATTCATTCATTCCGTTTCCCAGCCTCCGTTTATTTTTCTCTGAAAAAATATACAGTAGAATTCTGCGCATTACAGATCGATGGTTGTCAAGACTAATACCCCAAACTAAGAGAGAAATGGCAATTCAAAGAGAGAGCATAAAGTAGGCCAATTAGTACCTTGGGAGCCTTTTGCGGAGAGAGATAGCGCTGCGACGTGTCATTTGCGCTAACGTTGAGGCCGATTGTTTATAATATGACCTGACAGTTTGGGGCTCTCCAGTATCGGATTAAGCACAATACTAATTAACATTTGACTGTGCGAGAAGCTGGTGTGGCGCATCAACAGGAAAGAGTTTATAAAAACCAAGCAGAGGATACATGGAAAAGAGGTTTCGTCTGATTATTTCTGGAGGAAGTCTACATAAAACAAATCCTCTTCCTTTGGCCGTTTAGATTTCTGGCTTCCTACACTCTAAAAAAATGCTGGGTTGAAAATGACAAACCCAGCAATTGGGTTGTTTTAACCCAGTGTACATTTGAAATCTTGAGACAGTTGTGATTTGATCAAACCGCTAACCCTAAATATTCACCTTTGACATGTAGTTTGTGCTTCATATATGGATTTTTTATTCTTACTGTATCTTCACGATTAACTAGAGCGTTTGCTCTAAAAATATTTGTGTAACTGTTAATAATCTCTCGCTCAGGTTTCTCCTGAAGGAAACGTTTAGTTCAATTAAAGTGGCGTCTATTCATCCTCTGGGTTCCTGTGGTGATGGTGATTGTCACCCTTTAATTGGGTCTCGAGGGATTAGTGTCAAGGGCTCTCTTTTTCTTTTTTCCTTGTTTTCCCCAGAGTATCTATTGACCACTGACAGGTGTGAAAGGACCAGCCGGAGAACAGGTTTACATTTCTTTTGGCTGTAGAGCGTCACCTTTAGTCCTGCACTGAGCTCACAGCTCTGATAAGATTTATTTTCCTTCTATCATCAAGAGAACTGAGCTGGGATCAGTGTTGAGAAACTAGCTAAATGTAGCTATTAATGTTTGTCTATAGGTTGACAGTAGTTCAGATGTTTTAATGATAGTTTTCAGTATCAAGCAAATGTGACAAAATGTGACATTGCTGGATTTGTCATGATGCAACCTTGTGAGCTGAAGTGATAATCAAACTTCTTTCTTTCTTTTATTTCTTTATTTATTTCTTCCTTCCTCCCTTCCTCCCTTCCTTCCTTCCTCCCTCCCTTCCTTCCTCCCTCTCTTCCTTCCTCCCTTCCTCCCTTCCTTCCTTCCTCCCTTCCTCCCTTCCGTCCTCCCTTCCTTCCTCCCTTCCTCCCTTCCTTCCTTCCTCCCTTCCTCCCTTCCGTCCTCCCTTCCTTCCTCCCTTCCTCCCTTCCTTCCTCCCTTCCTTCCTCCCTTCCTCCCTTCCTCCCTTCCTCCCTTCCTCCCTTCCTCCCTTCCTTCCTCCCTCCCTTCCTTCCTCCCTTCCTCCCTTCCTCCCTTCCTTCCTCCCTTCCTCCCTTCCCTCCTTCCTTCCTTCCTCCCTTCCTTCCTCCCTTCCTCCCTTCCTCCCTTCCTCCCTTCCTCCCTTCCTCCCTTCCTTCCTCCCTTCCTCCCTTCCTTCCTCCCTTCCTCCCTTCCTTCCTTCCTTCCTCCCTTCCTCCCTTCCTCCCCTCCTTTTTTCCTTCCTTCCTTCCTTCCTTTTTTCCTTCCTTCCTCCCTTTTAATCAGATTGACATTGTTTTTGTGACAGAAAAGCAATCCTACTTTCTTCTTCTATGCTCTCACTATTTCTTAATCGCCTATAATTATATTATTTTTCAAAGTTGTGAATAAAACAAAGATTTTTGGAGTATGGTTTACAAGAAATTACTGTTCTACTTAAATTCACGTTTAATTAAAAATATTACTTGCCATTTCTTTGTCATTATTTGTGAAGTTAACTAGCAATTTTCTGAGTTAAATTTGTTTCAAAGTAAATTATTAATCTATAATCTTGATTTAATTATATAGTCTGCTAATTATTTGAATCTGGTTAACTATTTGCTTAATATGGTTTGTTCGACATCAATATAGTCAAGTATAAATCAGAAAGTAGGGTTGGGAGAGAGTGAATGAAATCAGGACATTTTTAGCTGACGGTCCTCTTACTTTATCTCTTCTAACCACCTCATATAGAGACACGTTTCACCATCCAATCAGTTCCTGATGGATAAAATATCATTTTGAATATCATGTTTCACTCAGAAATGCATATTGATGGATTTAAAGTGTAACTTCGACAATTTTCAAACTGCTTTGTATTGTTATAGTGTCGGTTGTAAATGTAAATGAACAATGTTTACTCGTTCTCCGTGTTACCTGGACTGAGAAATTCACATTTTTTTGTCAGCAAAAGTGTCATCCAGTGCACTTTTGACAGCTCCAGGGCTACAGATTGTTCTTCCATATTTCTGTATCCCCGCTAATGGATTGGCAGAGGGTTATTAACAGAACAGTTATTGTAAGGGTAGGTTTATCACTGAAAATTGTATTGTATATTATGTATACTCTTGAGCATTATGGTAAAAATGGAAAACTATGGCAACAGCTTTCTTACCTTCTGCTTCTGGGAGCTCGTGGCAGTTTGAGTTTTTCCTCTCTGTTTGGCCTAAAACACTGTGTTCATGGTCATCCAGTTTTGAAATGTTGGCTACAGACACTGAGGTTTTTAATATTTCCCATAGCGGCTTTCTCTCCGTATATTTACGATTCTTAGTTTGCAGCCTATGTTGCGCACTGGATCCTTGACCGAATATAATTCCCTCCCGCTACTCTTTTACTCTGAATTCTTGCACCCGGGAACAATGCAAGTCGATGCTATCATAACTAAAAGTTTACTTAGAAGTATTTCCTACAAAAGCAAGGCGGTATTTGACTCTGGTAAGCATATAAATAGCAGACCGGTGGGAGTGGCCTTGGATGGCAACATGCCCAGTGCATTATGGGTGTTGAAGTTTTCCTGCCCATTTTATTTTTAGCCTTTTTCTCTGATTTCTCTAGTCATTTAGTGATTTCATAATATGTTTCACCTTTCTACTGTATAATTTTTCCAAGATGTGAAGTACCCTTAAATGGGTTGCAAATGCAGTTTCTTGTTGACTTTAACTATGTGAAATTGAGTATGTTTCTATCTAGAGTTTCAGAGTATCTTCACAAACATGACTTATAATTGTGAGCATATGTGTCTGCCTGAGTGTGTTTGTACTGCATACAGCAGAGATGTGAAGAATGACTAGAGGCGCGCAGAGATCTGGCGATAGAGCAGTTTTATTACATTTTATATTGAGACCAATTTTATCCAGTGGTCTGAAGGACAGACATCTATTCCCCGACTAAATCATCTCAATGTCTCCAGTCCCGCAGTTCAAACATGCACATGCAGTCACGAGCGCTCTTCTTCACATGCACTGCTGCCTTCTGCTTTGTTTGGGGTTCGGATTTGCAGACTTTCAAATATGTCTTAAGATTTAGCATGCAGATTTATATACATTTAATTGCTTTAATCATCGTTTTGCAAGCCAGGCAGATTCTTATCCCCATCTGAAGCTCTTTATTCATACTGTCAAAGATCCATCGCACATGAGGGTTTATTTAATGGACAGAGGACGATGTGTTGCCACAGTTTACCATGGTTAATCCAGTTTACCTGCACATGATCCGTGACCTAGAAGACTCTATTTATATTGTTTTAGGGGCTGTTTCATCAGAGTTGGGGAGTGTGTAATGCGAAGTGTCATTTAAATGCTAACTGGATCTATTCAACTTATAAATAGAAATGTGGCTTCTTTGTGACTTTCACCGTCACGTTGGAGTGTTTGCTTCCTTTTAACTGCAGAAAGATTTTAAAATAACAATCTGTAATTGAGACGACTGACAAGCTGATAGTACAATAACAGATGCCAACTAACTTGTTTTTTTTACTTTAGGCACGATTATGTCCCGTGGCGGATTTTCGTTTAAATGAACAGATTTCAAGTTCTTCGTGTATTTTTGCTACTTCTCAAATGTTTTATGTAGGGATTTTTTTTTTGTTTGTTTTACTCTTGTCCCAGTCCCAGACTTTCAATATTAAAGGATTAGTTAATTTTAACATGAAAATTACCCCAAGCTTTACTCTCCCTCAAGCCATCCTTGGTGTGTATGACTTTCTTCTTTGTGATGAACACAATCAGAGTTATATTAATAAATATCCTGACACATCCAAGCTTTATAATGACAGTGAACGGGATCAACAAGTATGAAGCTCAAGAAAGTGCATCCATCCATCATAAACATAGTCCACATGGCTCTAGGGGTTAAATAAAGGCCTTCTGAATGTGTTTGTGTAAGAAAAATATCCATATTGAACAAGTTATAAAGTAAAATATCCTTCCGTATTCACATGAATTGAAACGTCTCTCGCAGTTGTCTATATTGTGTGTTTTAGAATTTTTTTGGTAAGTTTGATGTATGATGGGAGAAATGTTTGTTGATCTCTGATATCCCATGATCACTCTCTTCTGTACGCCTTTAGGCACTGGGCAAAGTTACTGTATTAAACACTGTTTTAGCGATCTAAGTGCATGATGCAGGTGCACTTAGGACGTGTCCAAATCCACTTTTACTAGTTTAACGATGGACAAAATGGTCGCCGCACAAGGCGGACGGTCCAAAAATTCTCTTAATGAATCATGGGTGTCTTTTGGGCATAACGTCATGCAATAAACTAGTCAAAGTCTCATCTCCAATTTGTTTAAAAGCCAGTTGCGCTTGCACCATAGCAGATTCTCCAGAGAGGAATCCTTTTATTTTTAATATTTAAAACTGTTTGTGTGCTGCTGTGTGTAACAAGCAGAGCGTACGTGCGGTGTGCATTGACCAACAAAAACCTGGTCTAAAGTCAGTGGCGCTGTCATTTTCAGTTACCTCAAAATAACAACGTGCCAACAATGCGCCTTAACGCACCTCGTTTTCAGATCAGCATGCCCATGGGTGAACAGATGGTCGCTTGTGCATTTGCTGTTTAAACAACGTGCCGTTGGATGTGAAACTGATAACTGCGTCGGGCTGAAACTAGCAAAAAAACTCTTGCGTCTGTGTCTGGCGTCACTTTGCGCCGGGTGTATGACAAGTGCCCACAGGCTCATGTTTCAAAAAATGCTGTTAAAAACAACCCAATGTGGGTTAAAAAGGGATGAACCCTTGACATAATTTTGACTTTTTATGTCATTATTATTATGGTAACACTTTACAATAAGGTTCATTAGTTAACATGGACTGCACTTAAACAGCATTTATTAATCTCCGTTAATATTAATTTCAACATTTACTAATACATTATTAAAATCTTGTTAACATTAGTTAATGCACTGTGAACTAACGTGAACAAACAATGAACAACTGTGTTCATTAACTAACGAAGATTAGTAAATACAGTAACAAATGTACTGCTCATGGTTAGTTAATACATTAATAAATGTTTAACTAATGAACCTTATTGTAAAGTGTTACCATTATTATTTACCAAAGCATGATTTTTTTTTCTCCTTATGTAAATTGGCTTCTATAGAAATGTTTTAAAACATTATTTTTGCAATTCTATTTGGTGCCACTAGAGGTGCAGGAAAAAAAACTGTTCATATGTTTAAAATTGAACGTAAAACGGCATTCACAACCCATTTTACTTCTGAATGTGTTTGTGTAAGAAAAATATCCATATTGAACAAGTTATAAAGTAAAATATCCTTCCGTATTCACATAAATTGAAACGTCTCTCGCAGTTGTCTATATTGTGTGTTTTTAGAATTTTTGGTTTGATGTATGATGGGAGAAATGTTTGTTGATCTCTGATATCCCATGATCATCTTCTGTACGCCTTTAGGCACTGGGCAAAGTTACTGTATTAAACACTGTTTTAGCGATCTAAGTGCATGATGGACTTAGGACGTGTCCAAATCCACTTTTACTAGTTTAACTAGTTTTTTTTTTCTCCTTATGTAAATTGGCTTTTATAGAAATGTTTTAAAACATTATTTTTGCAATTCTATTTGGTGAAAAAAATTGAAAAAAAAAAAAAAAAAATTTTCCTGCACTAGAGGTGCAGGAAAAAAAACTGTTCATATGTTTAAAATTGAACGTAAAACGGCATTCACAACCCATTTTACTTCTGTAAAATGAACGTTATCGATCAAGAATTGACTCGATCCTGAAAAGTGAGTGTTGGAGAGAAGAGGTTTAAGCATAAGAGACACAAAGTGAAGTCGTTTCAGAGAAATTTTCATTTTTCTTGGAAGAATAAGACCATGAACGGGCATTATGGAAGTAAATAGATTTAAATTTGATTTCGTCTTGACTTAAAATCCTGTTTTTGTATGCTATCCCATTAGGAGGAACAATGCATCATCTGGGTCACCAAGAGGAAGTGCTATTACAGTGAACGTGTCCGGCCAAGAAACTGGCATTTAAACAAACAGACTGAATTTACGTTACGGCTCTTAGAGCTTGGCACGGAGGGGCTGCGCTCTGCGGAGGCTTTGGCCGTTGTCCAGGTGGTCACGGAGGAGGAAGTCCCAGCCTGGAGAATTATGGGACTCATCAGCGTTCACTGTAGCTCCTCTGGGTCTCATTCCACTCGCTGCTGATTTATACCTCGTGAGGGGAGGAAAGAGGTCTCGCAGGTCATATTCATACATGCCTAAGTGGCTTGAAATTATTAGCTGCTTATCACCATCCAATCTGCGTCATTTTTCACGTGTCTGGACTTTTAAAATAACCTGCAAACGCTCGCAGACATCATTCACACATGCGGCGTCAGTTGTGCCGTGTCTGATTTATATTATCTTCTGATATGTTTTCACACAAACTAAAAGACTCGTGCAGACCCGCAGGTCTAGGTTAATACCTCGCTTTGTTCCGACCGGCGGCTAATTATAGCAGGTGATGGCACACCTTCACGTCGCGCCGGTGATCCGTCATTTGACAGCCCGACGTGAGAGCTGTGAAAAAGGAATAGGATATCTCTCTGTGAAATATGCATGACATCAAAAAGCCTTAAAGGTTATTACAAATTAATAATGAGAGAATAAAGTTGTAAAAAATAGCCCGGCCGTGGTGGGTGGGATGTTTTAAATGTTTAATGTCGCATGCGGTGCTTGTTAGGTGACCAGCAAACTTCTCTCCTCGTCTCTTGTGCCTCTTCAGTGGGCATCCGGTTCAGGGATGGTCAAATGACCAAAAATTTGTTGTGGTCCATGACACACTGTGCTTAAAGTCAAACTGATGATCGCTCAAAAATTCTTTGAAAATTAAAAGTGCTCTTCCATTGGAGCACATTATTAACCCTAATGTAAAAGTCAAACTGCTTTGATTAGGCTACCAAAACGAGAGCCTTTGTGTCCGTATCGCATGTGATGTCAGACTTTTGATGGAAAAATCACTGGATGTTCAGACTCTCCTGACTTATGAAAATATAGTTTTGCTCATCCCTATTACATTTCAATGATAACACTATTTCTGCAGGTACCGCGGCCGTTTCGTAGCGCGTTCGTATTCCAGTGACAGCACAAAAGACGGCGGCGGTTCTCTGCTGACATCTTCAAGCTCACTGAAGCTTCACTAAACAAGGAGCTGAAGCCTCTGTAGGTTTGCCGACACAGAAAAGCACTCGGCGTCGCCTTTATTTTTTCATCATTTTTCCTCGCACTCTCATCTCCGAAGTGACTCGAACTGTCGCCCCTGAACACTTCACAATAATGACAGAAGACACTGTACAAAATTGCCTTGTTTATGGCGGTAATGTTAGCTGTCTGTTCCGGTGTCGCTCTCGAAGCAGACGCGATCGTGGCAGCCGGTCTGAAGTGAATTTGCCGGGCGACTACCTGGAAACATCAACAGTCATTAATTATGCAAAACTCCCCTCGCAGTGGGAGCCGAGGAGCTGCTCGCTACAGCGGAGACGACTCCTATTAGAGTCAATGCGCTCCACAATGAGCCCCCGCTGCCTCTGGCCCGCGCGGATTACGGCGAAGGCTCCAAACAGACTGACACATCCGCACTCTTTCTAGTCGTTCCTCTCAAAGATGCAGTTTTATTGTGTTTGTGTTGAACCTCGCGCGGCGTTTAACTGAAGATGAGACGTAGAGCGTTCTCCGTCCCCGCCACAGCGCCTTCATCAGTCACACAGTAATTCCCGCCGCTGCCACACTGTATTTTTGTTCACTCTCTGCCGTCTGATTGCCTGTGTACTGCCGGTTTGGGATCAGATGTAAAAACGGAGGGAATGTGACAGACCTGACACGTAATATTTCACTCTCCGATGGCTGGCTGCGACATTTGACGTTATTATAAAGTACTTTCGGCTCGGCTCCAGTGGTCTGTGAGAACTAGAATCTTCTTGAGGTGTTACACAGAGTGCTTTAGGACGTGTTTTAGCTTCCAATTAGACTATGAATGGTGCTGGGTCAACACTATACAGTGATGTCTACCTCGCTATAATTATATACTATGGTATTTTCATTATCCTTTAGGGAAAACCCGAGTATTAACGTGGTACTTTATTGTGATCTAAGATCAGGAGGGTTGACCTGGTAATGTGTTGATCTCACATAAAAGAAAATCACTAATGAAATCTTTTTTTTTCTCCTGTGGAAAAGACCCCTGTAGTCTAATGTGTCTCCGTTAGAATTTCAGAAGAGGCGTCAAAAGTGTGCTCGGATCAAATTCTCTGAGCTGCTCGCCACATTCATATTAAAGCTCTATATTCTTACTGTATTCTGTTGACTCAGATTGTGTCTTTTTTATTTCTACTCAGGAGTTTTAGGAGAAACATTTGAGACACAGCTGATACTTCAGTGAAACAGGGTTGTGCAACATTAAAAAAACTGAAATATTTCAGTTCATTGTGTGAATTTGAACTGAATTGGCCATTGAACTGTAATTTGAATTGGAATGACAATTGGAATCTGTCTGTCTGTCTTTATATCACTCGCTCTGTCTGTCTTCTGTCCGTCTGTCTATCCGTCTGTCCGTCTGTCTATCCGTCTGTCCGTCAATCTGTCTGTCTGTCCGTCTGTCTGTCTGTCCGTCTGTCTGTCCGTCTGTCCGTCTGTCTGTCTATCTGTCTATCTATTTATCTATCTATCTATCTCTGTCTGTCCGTCTGTCTGTCTGTCCGTCTGTCTGTCTGTCTGTCCGTCTGTCTGTCTGTCCGTCTGTCTGTCTATCTGTCTGTCTATCTGTCTATCTATTTATCTATCTATCTATCTCTGTCTGTCCGTCTGTCCATCTATCTATCTATCTATCTATCTATCTATCTATCTATCTATCTCTGTCTATCTGTCTGTTTGTCCGTTCGTCCGTCCGTCCGTCCGTCTGTCTGTATGTCTGTATGTCTATATGTCTATCTATCTCTCTATCTCTGTCTATCTGTCCGTCCGTCTGGCCGTCCATTTATACGCCTATCTATTTGTCTCTCAATTACATCTGCATCATGCTCGCCAGTTCAATTTAATTACATTTTAATTCAAATTCAGGATCTTATTTGAAATTTAAAGGCATCTCAATTCAATTCTGAATGGTGACGTGACAAATTGTCAAAACAGATGCAGAACAAGTACATAACAATGCAGAAAGATTTAGGTTGGTTTTCTGTGATGTTAGTGTTGGTTAAAGGCACGTGATGATGGATCTGATTTTAGCTCAGCACTGGCTGTGTGTGTGTGTTAGTTTCTCCTCACCATCATCTGTGGTCCGTGAGCCTCTCGTTCATCAGAGTTTTTTCCGCTTTGAGCGGTTGCTCTGTTGGCGTGATGTCCTGTTACAGTGAAACAAAGGCAGCGTTGACACTAGTAATTAATTAGGCTATTACGCCTTCTGCAATGATAATTGCCTGGCTGGAAAGTCACCAGCTCCGTGAGGGAGAGGAGAGCAGCCGCGGCGGGCCAGATCCATCCATCATGGACCAGACCCTCTCTTTCCTTCTCCACGGCGCTGGCTCACCTTGACTGGCACCCGAGTGCTCATAATGGATGAGGGGTGTAATGTGATACATGGAGATATTGCTCCATACGGCTCGGGGTGTGTATGTTGGGTCTTGTCTGCGATAACTCTTGAGGTTCGTGAGGGTCATTTTCCGGCCCTCAGTTCACTCACAGGCCAGGATGAAGACTCTCCAGACAGCAGCTGTGACATATTTCTCTTAATGTCTCTCTGTCTTTATCTTAAAACTGAAATACAACTGCATCTCTATTTAAATAAAGAATTTTTTTATTATTTCATCTATAATTCTATCGTTCTATCCATCCATCCATCTAATAAACAGAATAACCAGTGGGATTATAAATTGTGACATTTATAATCGCTGGTCAGAATAAACATTCACACTTTTGAATGGCTGTCAATGGAGAGAAGTAGAGTGGTAGTAGTTACAGCATGTACCAGCATTTTACCAGAAATTTGCATGAAAGGCTTAGTATTGAGTTTGTCTCTGTCTCTTGTCATGATCAGCACTGGGACTGATGTGAACAAAACCGGATTATTTTCTCCAGTGAAATTTAATGGGTGCGAGAACATCTAAACATCTGTACAAAGATTCTGTATTCTGGGTCCACTGTATTAATCAGAAGCATAATTCATTTCTTTAACTGTAAACTCTCCATCGCTCTATTCTTCTTTTCTATTTTCTTTTATTTCTTCTCGATTTGCACATTTGATCTCATTCTCACTGTTCTGTCTGCATGTTCTTGTACTTTCACGCTGAAGTCACGTTACACTTCAGTTAGTTTAGAGTCAGTTCTGCATAAAGAGGCTGAAAATAATGATTTCAGATCAGTCTGTCTTCACACACACTCGTCCTTGTGTGTGTGGGTTAGTTATTGTAGTTAGCTGTGGTTTAGTTTTGTGGTGCTCTGTCGAGGTTAGAGGGGTTGAGTCTCATTGACTTTGATCAGGGTTTATAACTCTTCCTGTGAATCTCGCCTGGATTTAGAGCTGAACTGAGAGCTGTAAGAGGCTTGCCATCTCAATCTTCCAGTCAGTCTTAACTTAGTCTTGAACTGAGATCAGTATCTGACTGTATCTGAACGGCAGAACGTCTTCCGTATTCTTCAAAAAGCTTACGCTGTACGTCATACACCTTTCCTATTCAACTTAAGGAACTGACACGATGCCAGTTCTGTTTTTTACGTAATTTGAATAGGAAAGGTGTAAGCTGGATATTTTACTTCATAACTTGTTAAATACACAAACGTATCGCTTCGCTTAAGAAGGCCTTTATTAACCCTCCGGAGCGGCGTGGAATATGTTTATGATGGATGGATGTGGATTGAGACACTTTCTTCAGCTCATACTCGTTTGGTAGCGCATTACTGCCATTATAAAGCTCGGATGCCTCAGGATATATATTAATATTTCTCTGATTGTCTTCATCAGAATCAAAGTCATATACACCTAGGATGACTTGAGGGTGAGTAAAGCTTGAGCTAATTTTCATTTCAAAGTGAACTAATCCTTTAATGACAGTCAGCAGCAGATTTATTAGGCTGCTGTCACTTTAAATGCAGATCTGAGATGTATTTGATGCAACTGTTTACGTTCATTTAGAACGTGTGTGTTTTTGTCCGTTCATGCACAAGAAGATGCAAAAGGGAACTCAAAAAAAGAAGCGGCTTTCTGTGTGTGCGCTTTGGGTATGAGAGCAGTCTCAGAGAACCAATTGAAAACCAATTTGAGCTCTCCTTTGCATCATCTTGTTCTTGAATGGTTAAACTGGCAAGACTTAAAAATAAACTTTCGTGACAACGCAGCCTTGGCCCAATTGGGACGGTCACAATTCCACCAACTGTCCTGAGCATCTTTCAAGCTGGCCCTGGGCCATTGGGCAGTCCTTATTGTCGAGCGCTGCGCTGGTACTATGACTGTCAGCTTTGTATGTGTATGTGTGTGTGTGTGTGTGTGTGTGTGTGTGTGAGAGAGAGAGAGTGACACAGGCTGCTGATTGGAATTGACGTGGGGACTGGATATGTGTCAGGACTTCGGTTGCTCATTTCTCTCTGCGCCTCAGAGACAGCAGCTGCTTTTTCACACAGTCCATCTCAAACTGTACAGACAGATTTACTATGACGTTGGATAACTCATAGTTTGCCTTACGCATGTGCTTATTATTGTGCACTGTTAGAATGTGTATGATCTTTTATCACTTTTGTTCATTGACTTACTTCCTGTGTTGTGGGTGCTGAGGACCGGAGAATTTTTCACAAGTGTGTGTATATATATATTTCTATATTTCATGAGTGTTTGGCATGGTAATGGGTATGACAATGTTGATATGTTTGGTCTTGGCGGAATAGATCTGCTACGCTGCTGCTGCTTTTATTGCTGCTGCTGTTGATTATTGCTGCTGCAGAGCAAGTACAGGACTTGCTACTGCCAATACATACAGGACGTGCTGTGAGCAAGTAAGACATGCTGCTGTATAATATAGCATACATGAATTAAACGTTCACAGGTGGAGCTGGGGAAGGTGGAGGGTTTCTGAAGGTGCGCTGCACTGCTAAACAATTGCTACTCATGTATTTTGAATATTGTTCCACGCAAGCTCATTGGCTATTGATACAGCAGGAACCAATCATCTGTGTCCTATAGATAATGCTGTGATTATGAGCAGGTTGAGTTAGGGGCCATTCACGTTTCGCATCTAAAAACGCGTGGAAAGCTCGGCCGCGCCACTTTTTCCTTTTTCCAAAGCGCTTGCGCTCCCGTGGCGAGTCTGTCATTGCTATCCAACCATGAACTGCACTCTCCATGACCATGAGGAAGTTTCAGCGAAGGATAAATTGATTTCTAGCCCTTGCATTAGCTTTACTACTAGATATATTTATGGAGATGGGATATAAAAACCACCCTGTACAGCTATGATCAGCTGTTCGGCTGAGCTTTCGATGTTTTGTTATGGAAAGGCCGACGCTGATCAGTTGGTTCTAGTCACATGACCTGCAGTGTGCTTGCGGCATTCTGAAAATTTGAGAATTTTTCATCTCCAATTTTTCTTCATGCGCCTAGAAAACGCACCACGTTGCGTGCCGCTTCCATTATGAGCGCGCGCCTACATTTGAAATAACAAATTTCAGTGCGCAAAAGAAAAAGCCTGCGCATCTAGTATTTCATGACAGAACTTTGTTTATATATTTTGTTATATATTAAATATATCATTTTAGAATTTGTGGATGTTACCTATGTTATGAAAACATATGTTTATTTTTTCTGTTTTTATACATTAGGCCTATATGTACATTTTCATAAATTATATTTATACAATTAATAATAATTAATAGAAATATTATTTAAAATTATTCATGAATTTTGTGTTTGTATGGGGTTTTTTTTCTTGAAAAAGTTGTTTAATCGCAGGTTCCTTTGTGAAAATATATCCCCTATAATGTGACAACATGCCCCGCT
Source organism: Zacco platypus (assembly GCA_038088235.1). NCBI lineage: Eukaryota > Metazoa > Chordata > Actinopteri > Cypriniformes > Xenocyprididae > Zacco > Zacco platypus. The sequence goes on from CM076073.1 coordinate 4,005,447, forward strand.
ATAGGTGAACATCACTTTAGTGAGCTATTTTTTTCTGGCCAATAATGGTGTAAAGACATTAAGGTTATATACAGAAATTTACTTTCAAAAATAAACCAGTTATAAGAAATATTCAGTGGAAAAATGTGCAACAAAGAGTCCGGTCTTCTGTATGTATTCACAGTGGGGAGAATAAGTATTTGATACACTGCCGATTTTGCAGGTTTGTCCTCTTAAAAATCATGTAGAAGTCTTTAATTTTTATCATAAGTACTCTTCAACTGTGAGTGACAGAAACTAAAAGAAAAATCCATAAAATCACATTGTATGATCTTTAAGTAATTAATTTACATTTTATTGCATGACATAAGTATTTGATACATCAGAAAAGTAGAACTTAATATTTGGTACAGAAACCTTTGTTTGCAATTACGGAGATCATATGTTTCCTGTAGTTCTTGACGCGGTTTGCACACACTGCAGCAGGGATTTTGGCCCACTCCTTCATACAGACCTTCTCCAGATCCTCCAAAGATTTTCTATTGGGTTCAGGTCTGGAGACTGGCAAGGCCGCTCAAGGACCTTGAGATGCTTCTTATGGAGTCACTCCTTAGTTGCCCTGGCTGTGTGCTTCGGGTCATTGTCATGCTGGAAGACCCAGCCACATCCCATCTACAATGCTCTTACTGAGGGAAGGAGGTTGTTGGCCAAGATCTCACGATACATGGCCCCATCCATCCTCCCCTCAATACGGTGCCGTCGTCCTGTCCCCTGCAGAAAAGCATCTCCAAAGAATGATGTTTCCACCTCCATGCTTCACGGTTGGGATGGTGTTCTTGGGGTTGTACTCATCCTTCTTCTTCCTCCAAACACGGCGAGTGGAGTTTAGACCAAAAAGCTCTATTTTGGTCTCATCAGACCACATGACCTTCTCCCATTCCTCCTCTGGATCATCCAGATGGTCGTTGGCAAACTTCAGACGGGGCTGGACATGCGCTGGCTTGAGCAGGGGGACCTTGTGTGCGCTGCAGGATTTTAATCCATGATGGCGTAGTGTGTTACTAATGGTTTTCTTTGAGACTGTGGTCCCAGCTCTCTTCAGGTCATTGACCAGGTCCTGCCGTGTAGTTCTGGACTGATCCCTCACCTTCCTCATGATCATTGATGCCCCTCGAGGTGAGATCTTGCATGGTGCCCCAGACCGAGGGAGATTGAACTTGAACTTCTTCCATTTTCTAATAATTGCGCCAACAGTTGTTGCCTTCTCACCGAGCTTCTTTCCTATTGTCCTGTAGCCCATCCCAGCCTTGTGCAGGTCTACAGTGTTCTCCCTGATGTCCTTACACAGCTCTCTGGTCTTGGCCATTGTGGAGAGGTTGGAGTCTGTTTGATTGAGTGTGTGGACAGGTGTCTTTTATACAGGTAACAAGTTCAAACAGGTGCAGTTAATACAGGTAAAAATACAGAAAAACTAACAGGTCTGTGAGAGCTGGAATTCTTACTGGTTGGTAGGTGATCAAATACTTATGTCATGCAATAAAATGCTAATTAATTATTTAAAGATCATACAATGTGATTTTCTGGATTTTTACCTATGAAAAGTACCGATGATAATAATTACAGACTTCTACATGCTTTGTAAGTGGGCAAACCTGCAAAATAGGCAGTGTATCAAATACTTGTTCTCCCCACTGTAGATGTCATTTTTGAGTTCTGGGAAAGTAACTATAGTATTTCAAACACCTGTGCAACCGGACGTTCTTGAGAAATAAAGCTGACAGCATCTCTAAGTCGCACTGATGAGAATGTCCATGTAAATGTCATTTTAATGTAACAGTGGATTGATCCTTTTGTGCTTTGTTATAAAACATAGCCACCTCTACATGCTGTGTGTGTGGTTGACTCACACTGAGTGTATGTGTGTGTGTGTGTGTGTGTGTGTGTGTGTGTGTGTGTGTGTGTGTGGTGACGGCGGTGTATCCAGCGGTTGTTATTAAAGTGAACACATAATAGAGCTGCTCTGAACGGTCACTACAGGAGCATAACCTGACGGAGGAGTCTCGCGTACCAGAGAACGCCACAGACACACTTGTGTGTTTCTTTTCTTTGTGTAGCAAGAGTTTAAATGTTCATATCTTGGACAACTGTTTTTTTTTTTTGTCTTGCTCTTTTGATGCAAATGAGAGTTTGATGTACTATATATAGGAATACAGCTCACACAGAACCTTTATTTAAAACTATTAAGACGGCTTATTCGTTATTGTATGTAAAAGTCTTAAAGGGACAGTAGCAAAAACAGCCTGTTAATTTTGGTTACAGAGAGGCTGAAAAATAGTCATGATAAACTGATTTTGGAGCAAGAAACATAAGTGGATTTTAGACGTGGGAAAAAATCAACATAAGTGTAAATAATTGATATTGGCTCCTGAATTTTAAGGGATAGTTCAGTGAATTTGGGTCTGTTCCTCACACAAAGCTGTCATATGATTTCAGAAGACTTTTTGTGATACTTTTATGTTTTTTATGTCATTTTAAAGCTTGAAAGCATCAGTCTTCTTTCGTTGTAAATCAAGACGTGCAACCAGTATGATTCTTCTAAACTTTTTCTTTTGTGTTCCACAAAAAACAACGCAATGGTGAGTAAATGATGGCAAAATATTATTTTGGGTTGAACTATCCCTTTAAAAATGGCTAAATCACACTGATGGTGATTAACTTTCTACACTGTAAAACAGAATTGTTGGTTTAACTTAAAAAAGGAAGTTACCTGGTTGCCTTAATTTAAAAACTTGAGTTAATACAATGAAGGTGATTGGTTTAATCAACAGAAGCTCAAAATTTTATTATCTGAGTTATCGAAGTTGATTTGACAAAAGAAAAAATGTTGTCATAACAAATCATGAAAATCATTTTTTACAGTTGTAGTAGTTTTGAATAAAGTCACTCGCTCAATTTGACTCTTTGTCCTCATGAACCCGAACTCTTTTCGCAGCACATCCTAAATGTTCAGCCGTCATGGCTAAACGTGATGATTCACCGCTAATTGCATAATCACCAGTTGTGATAATTGTAATTGATGAGTGTATAATTGCTAATTGCTAGTCTTTATTGGAGTCTCTCTGCCTTCATTTCTTGCTCACACACTTTTTGTCACATTTGCGTTGTTGTACACTGACTTTTCTTGATTTCTTTGACCCGCACACACAAGTTGTTCGTGTGTGAAAACATATTCACAGATTCTGAAAATTAAGCATAGTTTCTGTTTTCAAATTAATTACGGGATCCAACCGCAGATGCTTTTGGCAGTCAAGCATTTGATTTTTTTTCTTCGTTTGTGCAAATGAGAAATTAGTCAGTGAATGCTGGAGTGTGTTTAATGTAAAAACTAAATTATACCTTTTGAAATATGGCAGATTGCTGCTTTAAGTTTTGGGAATAAGAAGTATCCTGAAGTTCTCTGCGCTTTGAAGCTGTAATTATAAAGTGCTAGAAGACGTGCAGTGCTGAGGTCTGCTTTTACAAACTACAAGAAGAAATGACTGTAAACTTTTCAAAGAATTATTAAAGAGCCTGTGCATGTCAGACACGGCTAGTTTACTTCTGGCCTTTTGAACTTTCTTAAAACACTCTCTCACTAGTTCAATAGCAATGTCCCACTGTGTACACTGCCATTCAAAAGCTTGGGTCAGGAAGAGGAAATGAATGCTTTTATTCATTCAGTAAGGAGTGACAGTAAAGACATTTATAATGTTACAAAAGATTCTATATTTTTGAAAAAAAGCTTTGAACTTTCTGTTAATAAAAGAATCCTGAACAAAAATGTACCAGTTTCCACAAAAATATTGAGCGTCACAACATTGATGATAAGAAATGTTTCTTGAGCAGCAAATTAACATATCAGAATGATTTCTGAAGGATCATGTGACTCTGAAGACTGGAGTAATGATGCTGAAAATTCAGCTTTGATCACAGGAATAAATTACATTTATAAATATATTTGAATAGAAAACAGTTATTTTTAACTGTAACAATATTACAGTTTTTACTGTGTTTTTGATCAAATAAATGCAGCAGAGGAGACTACTTTCTTCTTTCTAAAACATTAAAAAATCTTACCAATCTCAATCTTTTGAATGTTAGTTTATATACAGAAGAAATGTCATTTTTTTTTTAAATTTTCCTAAAGCAATAAATGTCATTTCCATTGCATTTGCAATTACAATTAAATATTTGAATATAACTTTTGACCAAAGATTATTGGTGTGTGTGTGTGTGTGTGTGTGTGTGTGTGTGTGTGTGTGTGTGTGTGTGTGTGTGTGTGTGTGTGTATATATATATATATATATATATATATATATATACACACACACACACATATATATATATATATATATATATATATATATATATATATATATAGTTCATGAAGTTTATTTGGTCACAACTAGAGACCGTGATCTGACTTTAATACTCGCAATTCTGAGGAAAAAAGTCAAAATTGTGAGATAAAAAGTTGCAATTACCTTTTTCATTTTTTATTTCTTGGTGGAGCTTCCATCCATAAGAGTGAGTAAATGTTAAAAAAAATGAATAAAACAAATGTCATAAAACGTTTTTTTGCAGTTAATTGTCAATAAATACCCACAAAAATGACAAAGTTTTAAATTCCAATTGTTACAGAATGTTTTAGTAGTACATCAAACTCATATTTCAAAAGATCAAGGTAAATGTGATTTCTGAAATGAGCCTTTTAATATTTCTCCGTTATCCAACTAAATTAATATTCAGTATGATTTTATGCATCATATAGCAGTGCTGTCGTATGTTGTCTGGACTTGAGATTGTCTCAGGAGAGACTGATGCTGGATCAGTGACGTGGAGGCGTCCTGTGCATATTAAAACTGTGTGTGTGTGTGAGAGATTGATGTGTAGGCGCTGGAGTTGACGGGTTAATGGTGTGCTCTCTCTTTAGGAGATGATGAAGAGCTCTCAGAGATACGGAAAAATGTTACAATGTTAACATGTGAGGAGGATGATGAGGATGATCGTCATTGTGGTGATGCTTTTGCCTAATAAGTTATTATACCCTTGAAAAATAGAGGCTGAAATGGCTCTTCATCTTGTGTAAATTCATAAGGAATTCTTTGTTGTCTCTTGCAGAATTACAGGGATTTATCTTTGCGTGATTATCTGGCCATATGTGAGACAGTCTGTGCGCAATTCATTCATGTTTTCGGTCCTGATGCTGTAGGGGAAAAACATGTTTATTAATAAATAACTGTATTTTAGTCTCCAATACGATTCTGAACATTGAAAGAAGCCCAACATGTCAAGTTCTGACTCAGCCAATGGCATGAGTTTGGGGCGGGACTATTTGTTTTGTCTGACCAATGGCAGATGGGGGGAGAGTTTAGGCAACTGTCTTATATTTGCAGTTGTTTTGTGCCTCTAGTGGTTCTGAAATGACAGACTTCAGATTTACTGACTTGAATAGGTTTAGTAAGTGCTGTTGAGAAGCCCCATTAATTAAACCAATCAGATCAGCAGATGCTCTGACTTGTTTAACATGTCTCACACACTCTCTTTCCCTGCGTTCACTGGCTCGTGTTCTTCGTATGTGAGATCTCCAGTGCTGATGGAGCAACTGAATGCCGTGTCTTGGCAAAAGGAGAGAGAGAAAAAAGGAAAAAACAGAGAGAAACACAATTGCTTTTAGACAGCGAGAGCGGGAGACTATTGTATCAGTATCGATTCCTGTAGTGCTGCTCTATTCTGCATGAACTCCATGAGGCAGCGACAGAAGAGGGCTGAACGTACGGCAGACGCGGCGCTTCAGATGACATGATGCTTATTGAGCAGCTTCAGAATACCATGCTGCCTACTATTTTCAAAGAAAGTAGTATGCAGTATGTTAAATTTGCATTCTACACACATTTTCCTGCTGCATGTGACTAACTGTGCAGCAACAGCACGCAGAATATTGTATCCCACGATGCTATAAATGAATGCTACTGAATTAAAAGGACAGTTCAGCCAAAAATGAAATTTGTCATTACTTACTGACCCTCATGTTGTTCCAAACCTGTAGGAGTTTTTCTTCTGTTGAATACAAAAGTAGATATTTTAAAGAATGTTGGTAACCAGACAAAAATACTAAAGAAGTCAATAGGTGCTGTCAACTTTATGGTTACCAACATTCTTTAAAATATCTGCTTTTGTGTTCAACAGAAGAAACTCATACCGGTTTGGAACAACATGAGGTTCAGTAAATTGATGACTGAATTTTTGGGTGAAACATTAAATTCAGAATGTGATAGCAGTATACTACAATTTGTAGTGTTTGTTGCACATTGCATAGTGTTTTACACAGTATTATGAATACTACCTACAGTTTTTAATGTCTCAATGTCAATGAATCTATAATGACGGGTCAGCGGAGTGAAATCCAAATGCAGGCTTTTATTAATAGAAGGTATTGTCAAACAGGCAATGGTCAGATATCAGCAAACAGGAATGTCACAGAATAGGGAGAGTCGTAAACAAAGAACAGGCAGATAGAAGGCAGGCAAGTAAACATCGAAAACGGTGGGAACAGGCAGGATCAAAACAGGCAGACTAGACAGAAATGAAACGCTCAGAAATGTAAATCACTAGGAAGTAACAAGACCTCGCAAAGGTGTGTGTGTGTGTGCAGGGAGCTTAAATAGGCAACGTGATAAGTTGCAGCTGGTGATGTGATCAGTGATTAGTTACGGGGCTTCTGGGAAATGTAGTCTGCATGAGTGAGTGAGTGAGTGAGTGTGTAGTGCTGAGTCCATGGTGAAGTGCCCTCTACTGGTTATAGCGGGCACTTCAGCTGACGATCGTTACAGAATCTCATGAAGAAATACCTGGGTCATATTTCAACCCAAAACCAATAAAAATAAATATTAATAAATTAAAAATTAATAAATATTTTGAATTTTTTTTAGAACCATTAAGATTTTCTTGAATTAATATAAAACAAATACAGTGTTAAATTAATTAACCTTTTTAAAATTGAAATCAAATCCTAAATTAAAGGCAATGTACAGCAAAACCAATTTTTATGCATAATTTATAAAAAAAAATTTGCAATGCAGTAGGCTTCTATAAACACTGCAAAAATTCGTTTTGAAGTTGTATATAAATCAGAGATGTTTTAACAAGAAAACACTATTTCAGTCTTTACTTCAGTGTCCCGTGTCAGTGTGTTACTTGCCATTTCTTTGTAATTGTTTGTGAAATTTACTAGCAAGTGAAAATTATTTTAAAGTAAATCCTACACCAGATTTTATTCATTAATGTCATAAAATAGACATTTTCTGTAAAGGATTAGTTCAGAATTTAAATTTCCTGATAATTTACTCACCCCCATGTCATCAAAGATGTTTGTCTGTCTTTCTTCAGTCGAAAAAAATTGAAGGTTTTTGAGGAAAACATTCCAGGATTTTTCTCCATATAGTGACTTCAACAGTTACTAACGGGTTGAAGGTTCAAATATCAGTTTCAGCGCAGCTTCAAAGAGATCTACATGATCCGAGACGAGGAATAAGAGTCTGATCTAGTGAAACGATCGGTCATTTTCTAAAAACATTAAAAATTAAATACTTTACCATCTACAAATACTCATCTTGCACTGCTCTGTGATGCGTAAATATCTTGGATGATTTGGGGGTGAGTAAATTATCAGGAAATTTGAATTCTGAAGTGAACTAATCCTTTATGCATAATACTATTATATTCTTTTTGGGGTCTGAAATATGACCCAGATCTGTTCTTGACACTTTTCACTCATGTGTTCTTCACAGTATGCAGTATTCTAATGCAGCCGTTGACTTTTCTTCACCCAACACACTTTGATTTTCTTAAGTATAAAACACCCTTGGAGTCAAACGATAATGATTTGATTTGAATATTAAGGACTTTGATTTTGTTTGATTTCAGTCACAGCCACTGTGAATCTCTCTTCTCCCGTCACAACTGGCATCAAACCCGCTTCACCTGCAGGCCTGTCTGCTCGTATTTCACATGGGCAGCGAGCGTCCCGTCAGGGGCCTGGCCGGCCGATTTGAGCAGTAACTTCCCCTCCAGTGTTCACTAGAATCTCAATGACGGCCCGAGCGTGAGCGGCTGGAGTGGAACGCTGTTGCTTTGGAGGTTTTCTGTGTGGTCTTTGGAGCTCTAACCTACATATCCACAGGCACAGGTGCCCTCTCTATGGGGCCAGGTGGCGGCCCATTCTGCTCCCGCTCTTTCTTAATGAATCCGTAATTGGTTTGAGTCACCTGTGGAGAGGAGAATAGCAGGGGTGACGGGTCGGGTTAGTCGAGGTTCTGGTTGAATCTGACCTGGCTTCATTGTGCACAGTAGTCCAGCACAGACCCAGAACCCACTTTACTCTTCATTTCTGTCTCACAGACACATACAGCCTTCACACATTTAAGCACTATAGTGTTCAGTATGGAATAACAGTGTACTGGAGAGTAGTACACACTACATACTATCTTCAAAAGTAGTTTGTGGAAAAAATATGCTACAATTTTACAATACTCTAATAAACAATAATTATACACACTAGCATTCAAAAGTTTAGGGTCGTGAAGATGTTTTCAATGTTTTTGAAATGAAATTAATACTTTTATTCACCAAGGATGTTCACCAAAAGTTTTGATTTCAAATAAATGCTGTTTGTTTGATCTTTTTATTGATCAAATAATTCTGAAAAATTATGAAGCGGCATAACTCTACACTGGTAATAATCAGAAATGTTTCTTCAGCATCAAATCAGCATATTAGAATGATTTCTGAAGGATCATGTGACCCTGAAGACTGGAGTAATGATGCTGAAAATTCAGCTTTGATCACAGGAATAAATTACATTTTAATATACATTCAAATACAAAACAGCTATTTAAGTGTAAATAATTTTTCACTTTTTTTTTTACTGTATTTGATCAAATAAATGCTGCCTTGGTGAGCTGAAGAGATGATTTAAAAAACACTTTGAACATTAATGCATATTGTATATTATGGAAGCTTGTTTCCGCAACTGAATAAAAAAATAAAAAAGCTATAATTGCGACTTTTTAATCTTACAATTCTGACTTTTTTTCTCCGAATTGTAATATAAACTCACAATTGCGAGTTATAAAGTCAGATATAAAGATATAAGAGATATAAAGTTTAAAATTGCGAGTTAAGTCAATTGATAAAGATATAAACTCGCATTTCTGAGAGCATTTCTGTCTTTTTTTTCCCTCAGAATTGGACTTTATAACTCGCAATTGGAAGTTTATATCTTGCAATTCTGATAAAAGAAGTCAGAATTGCAAGATAAAAAGTTGCAGTAACCTTTTTATTTTTTATTTAGTGGCGGAAACAAGCTTCCGTAGTATACGGCATGCTAAAAATGTTTGTGAAAAAGTATGCAGTATACAAAACTACATGTAGTATGCCACATTTTTTGTCACAGTTCCATTTTTACATTGGATTTATTTGCAATTGCAAGAGTTATTCAACTGTTTTTAATTTTGCAGTCCAAAGTTCAAGTTCAGTTTTAGGTAAATATGTATTTTAACTTTTGGCAGTTCAATTAAATAAGTCTGGAAATCACAGTTGGTATTACTTGTGGTTTATTCATCACGCTGGAAGTGAAAGTTTGGGATACAGCGTTCTGTGGGGTGTGCTTTGTTGTATACTGCACATTTTGCCAAATGTAATAAGCCATCCATAATGCACTGTACACATACTGCCGAAATAACTCCAAACGCTCCCTTAGTGAGTGTTGTGATGAGTGTGAAGCCGTTGAGTATCTGGTATATTTGTCCGAGTATCGGATGCTTTGTTGTATCGGTGAGTTTATTAGACACAGTTTCCTCGAGAGCGATCATCCTAATGTTTTTCTCCACTTAAGTACTGGAATAAACTTTGCTCTGTTCATTTGTAGCTCTGCAGTATCAACATATGGAGCGGAATTATTGATTGGAATGTTTTATTATGTGTTGCATGGCCCTTAAGTGTGTCCTAGATTGATGACCTCATCTCTCTGCTGCAGGTGGTTGCGTTGAGCCAGCGCAGTAAGGAGGCGGAGTCTGCGTTCCTGGGAATATATAAACAGCTGATCGAGGCCCCAGGTGAGCTGCACACCTGCCTCACACACGCACAAACCGCAGAAACAAGACCATACATTCACCGTTTGATTCCACGTGACTCAAAGGAACACCACTATAAGAAGCAACTTGATTTCTTTTGCCAATTAAAAACCTGGTGAAAGGGTCATATATTGTGTAAAATTACTTTTGAAATGGAAGAGTTTAATGTAGACATACCCTAATCTCACAACATTAAACTCATGTTACATTCTTGAGCTGTTGTCTGAACACCCATCTTTATACAAAAACATCCATTCACTATTTAGTCCAGTGTAGTTTTAATATTATTTATATACAAATATAGTATTTATTAATATTTTGAATGAGCTTTTATTTTTGTATTTCAACTGTAGTATAAATTTTTATTTTATCATGTGATTTTATCCTTTTTGTGTTTTTTTTTAAGTAATTCTATTTAGCTTTAATTTATTTAATTTAATTTATTTATTAATCATTTTCATTTTTCAACTTAAACTTATTTTAATTAGTTGTCAAGTAAAGATTTCTAATTTTCAGTCTATATGCTTTCATTCTATATGATATGTGATATATAAGATTTATATAAAATATTTTTTATTTCTCCAATTAACAAGTATTGGGACACTTTTTCCATTGAGATGAATTGGAAAAAGTGTCCCAATCAACCTGAATTCACTCTAATAAGTGTTTACGAAAGTGTCTGCTTTAATGTTCTTGTTGGAGCTGTTTTGGGGTCAAGAGGGTCCATATGGTCTCAGGTTCTGATGATTGCAGTGGGCCAATCAGAACTCAGTTGGATGTGAAATGTGGGATTGATGAGGAGTGTGGAGCAGAGGAGAGACGATAAGAGAGAAACGAGACAAATAGAGACAGGAGAAAGAGGACAGGGGCCTGACTCTAGACAGTCCTATCAGAGATCACAGGAAGCTTGATGCCACTGTTTACACATTCATTGACTGGGTAATGGAAGCTTCTGCTGGAGAGATAAGCTCTGTTCCGAACCTAGGAGCTGCCTACCTAGACAGCAATTTCAGGTGTCATAGGTGCACTCCTGACAAGACTGTTTTAACAGGTGGACAACTTAGCTATGCTGCCTTACTTTAGCTACATTTTGTTCTTCACAGAGATAAAGGCAAATCCAAGAAAGTTTCATCCTTCACAAAGCCAATCCTAGAATGCATTGCGACTGACTGAATACATCCAAGATGGTGGATAATAGGGGTTGCACAGACTAGTGGACTAGTCGACTTTAATACTCATGACGCTTTAAGCTTGATATAGACTTGATATAGAAATCTTTGAAATCCACATTTACAATCCAGTGTGTTTACTTTAAAATATTGCATTACTCCCTTAAAAAGTAACTAATTGTGTTACTTTTTATTAAAGGTAATCTGTTACATTACTTTTGTGTTACTTTCTCACACCTGGGGTGGGCTTGCTTGTTTGTTTTTTTAATAACAACAAAAAAATTGTTAATTTTTGGCAAATGTAAAGGCCCCTTTACACCAAAAGTGTAATGAATAAGCCTCAGGCTGAAGGACATGCATATTTACGCCTCTACAGTAGAGGGCGCAGTTCAAACCTTTCAGCTGTGCTGCCATTCTGGATTAAAGAAGAACAGGATACAGGAGAAGGAAGTTTAAGCAAAGAGATTGGTTGATAAAGTGAGATTAAATAGATAAAGTATATTTGTGTAATTTAATATAGTTAATTATTACAGGTTTGCATAAAATTCAGATATTGCATTTCGCAGTTTTTATTAATTATTTTATTAATTATTTATTAATTTTATTTATTAATACTGAGTGTTTTTGTGCAAGTGAGATCAGTAAATGCATGTTCACATTTAGTCTAGAACTACAATAACATCATGTTCATACAACACCTGACCTTTATTTCTCTCAACATGAGGACAGGAGAGCTGTCAGTCAATAAATGTGAAAAAGTAACTTGTTACTTATTTGGAAAAGTAACTTTGATATTTTTTTTGTAAATCGAAAAAGTAATGCGTTGCTTTGCTAGTTACTTGAAAAAGTAATCTGATTACATAGCTCAAGTAACTTGTAATGTGTTACCCCCAACACTGCCCGTATCCAACAGTTATATATAACAAATATATGCATTCCCCGAGAGTAAGACATGTTTGATTATACTATCTGAATATTGATTGGGTGAATGCATACTTTAAACAGCTTATTGTATGCATAAGTTAATTGCCGTTCTAAACTAATGCACTGCTATATTGTAACATGAACACACATACAGTATAGCTCACACATCACATGCAGGTTGCGCGCTCAAAGACACATTAAGTAGGGCAGAAATGTTCTGTCAACACTGTTGTGTGATTTATCAGTAAAATACCTTTGATACTGAAAAGTTCTTGAATATATTCTTTAGTATCTAAAACCCACAGCTTCAGTAATATTAGAGATGCTAATAAGCAATCAAGAATTGGACCCTATATTTGGTTTAGACATACATCTTCTAAAGTGTTACCAAATAGTGCGACGTTATCTTTGTAATATGTTCAGTTAATTGTGTTTCGTGTAAGCAGTGCTGTTTGGATTTGCTGTCTATGTAGAGTGTTTGCAAACAGTCACCTTTGATTTATCTAAAGAGACCCAGTGAGTAACTCCATTTGACCTCGTCTGTGTGTTTTGGCTGGTTCATTTTGCACAAAGACACATTCAGATTAGCATGCTACAAAGGCTGATGGTGGCTAAACGTGGCCAAAGTTTCCCCCCAAAGCTGCGGCCATCAGATGTCATTGGTCTCGTGTGACGCGTGCGTAACCCGGCGCTTGACCTCCCTGCGAATCGTCCTGACGACGAGAGCTACGTTTTCATCTGTATCGACCCCTGACGGATCTTGCCATCTGTGAGGGTGAGCCTGTTGTCTACAGCAACCTATTAATCTGTTCCTTCCTCTGGCTTTGAGCAAGGTCACCCCCCCTGCCATCCCGGGGAATAAACCGTTCCAGGTGCCATAAAGGACAGTAAACTAGCTCAGGTTCCAGAAACACCAACATGCTTGTGCATTGTGGATCCAACATGTTAATGGATTTTTATGTTCATAATCGGAGCATAAACACACTTTTTATTTGTAGAGCAAAATACCACAAATCAACAATTATAAAAACCCGTACCACTAAACCTTGAATTGCACAAAATCTGAAAAATATATTTATTTTCCAATAAAAGTATAAACATACATGAAGGTAAATTCTATTCGATAAAAGGCATCTGAAATAAAGAGCAATGTTGTCAAAAATTTCAATTTTTGATACATATCAATACTGAAATATCTGAAACGCTTCCCATACTCATTTTTTTGTGAGTTGACACACAAACCCGCCTCCCCTCACTCACTCGCTTCATTTGCCCCGGATGAATATTGTTGGTGTTACAGGGCTTGAATTTGTATGAGTATGAGATTGTACATATTGCGCATAATTTTACTCATTCCCGCAGATTTTGTGCTCACACTCAAAGCGCAAAAAGTACTAAATTGAGTTCTTTTTTGCTGCGTAACGGTCAAAAACACTCAAAATAATGTCAAAATGCCGGTCTTGGTGAGTATTCACGTAAACACAGTCAGTTTTGTTTTAAGTGAATGTAAACAGTTGAGAAAGAAAACGCGTGTGTAACAGTATAATGGATCCGTGCGTCAGGTCTTAAAGTGACAGCAGCCTAATATACCTGCTGCCAAATTATAAGGTATTATTGAAGATCTCTTATATGGTGGTTTTTCCCCATGGTATCAATGTCAAAATTGTGGCCGGTGAAAATGCCGAGTGGCTAGTAACTTTGGAAAACCACTAGCCAAAGTAGCTGGTGGAGCAAAAAATGTCAATTTTTGGTTGGATATAATACAAGTGATCCTCTGAATTATAGATCTAGCTGTATTGTATTTAGATGCAAACACATGCATGTAAAAACTAGATTTCATTCATTTAACTAGATTTGTACAGTTTCTACCAGAATTGCATGATGTTCCCTATGGATTTCTTGGATGTTCTGGGTGTGTTTTTTTGGTAACACTTTACAATAAGGTTCATTAGTTAAACATTTATTAATGTATTAACTAACATGAACCAATCATGAGCAATACATTTGTACTGTATTTACTAATCTTTGTTAATGTTAGTTAATGAAAACACATGTTTGTTCATGTTAGTTCACAGTGCATTAACTAATGTTAACAAGATTTTAATAATGTATTAGTAAATGTTGAAATTAACAAATATTAATAAATGCTGTAGAAGTGCAGTTCATTATTAGTTCATGTTAACTAATGAACCTTATTGTAAAGTGTTACCGTCTTTAAGTTTTATTATAAATCAAATGTTTATTCTCTTACATAAAAATTATTTAAGACATCATTCATGCCACAATCGGTGCAGAATGAATTATGCGCTAAAGTTTAATAGATAAGGTGAGGATTGGCCTATAAAGTACCAGTAATAATATCACAGCCAAACATATTTCCATCCTGATGGATTAAATCAGGTTCTTGCTTTAGCAACTCAGACCTGTTTTGTGTGATTATGTCTATCATGATTCAATAGGCGGCTTCAGTTACTGTACCTGTAGTATTTATTCACCAGATACTGTATTAGGATTCTCTCCGTGACGCTCTCTTCAGATAAACGCATACCGCAGGCCTGACCATTGCTCTGCCTGTCTGTGTTTAGTCTTCAGTGACTTGCTTTTAAAGCGTTAGAGTCCTGCGACCTCTGCTTTAATGCGCCGCTTGTAAGGTATTGATAAAGTTAACAAAAAACATGCTGCTCATCTGTTTATCTACAAAGAGTTGAGTTTGTCGTTTCACTCCAGGAGGAGGCGAAGGGAAAATGCTGATTCGTCCTTTACGGTCTACATGCTAATCGCTCTGTGTGTGTCTCTTTCTGTCTGTGTGGCTGATATCAACAGAAATCCGTTGGCGGGATGACGGCTCCTCGTTTCCACTTTCTTATGTTTTGCTGTTTTACGGTTTAGTCAGCAATTATTGAATCGCTGATTGTTCAGCTGTGTATAATTATGAAAAACAATTGTAAAACAGATGTGAGTGTTTCTTCAGCTATGAGCACTTCTGGCCCTGTGGACGTTTAGAAAATAAACTTGCACTTTAGTTTATTTCATTTCTCTACTAACAGTTTGTGGCATCAAATCATAAATGCGTTTTTGTTGGTTGTGGTGAAAACGACATCATAATTTTGTGTTAAAATATTTTTAGGTTTTATAAATCTATTTTTTTTGTTACAAATATTTTCTATAAATATTCTAATAGTTTATTTCATTATTTGATCGTAGTTGTAATTAAAAATCATGTTTGTATGCTGGATTTTCATATTTTAATATTCAGAATGTATCTGGGACAAAGTTAAAACTGTAAAATCAGTATATAAATGACATTTAAGTACCAAAAATAAAATGACACTGTAATTCATATGACAAAAGTCAAGTAAACACCTGCATATGAGCCAAATAAATAATATAAATATAAATATATATATACAGTACTGTGCAAAAGTTTTAGGCAGGTGTGAAAAAATGCTGTAAAGTAAGAATGCTTTCAAAAATAAACTTGGTAATAGATTATATTTATCAATTAACAAAATGCAAAGTGAGTGAACAGAAGAAAAATCTAAATCAAATCCATATTTGGTGTGACCACCCTTTACCTTCAAAACAGCATCAATTCTTCAAGGTAAACTTGCACAAAGTCAGGGATTTTGTAGGCATATAGTTAGGTGTATGATTAAACAATTATACCAAACAGGTGCTAATGATCATCAATTCAATATGTAGGTTGAAACACAATCATTAACTGAAACAGAAACAGCTGTGTAGGAGGAATAAAACTGGGTGAGGAACAGCCAAACTCAGCTAACAAGGTGAGGTTGCTGAAGACAGTTTACTGTCAAAAGTCATACACCATGGCAAGACTGAGCACAGCAACAAGACACAAGGTAGTTATACTGCATCAGCAAGGTCTCTCCCAGGCAGAAATTTCAAGGCAGACAGGGGTTTCCAGATGTGCTGTCCAAGCTCTTTTGAAGAAGCACAAAGAAACAGGCAACGTTGAGGACCGTAGACGCAGTGGTCGGCCAAGGAAACTTACTGCAGCAGATGAAAGACACATCATGCTTACTTCCCTTCGCAATCGGAAGATGTCGAGCAGTGCCATTAGCTCAGAATTGGCAGAAAACAGTGGGACCCTGGTACACCCATCTACTGTCCGGAGAAGTCTGGTCAGAAGTGGCCTTCATGGAAGACTTGCGGCCAAAAAGCCATACCTCCGACGTGGAAACAAGGCCAAGCGACTCAACTATGCACGAAAACACAGGAACTGGGGTGCAGAAAAATGGCAGCAGGTGCTCTGGACTGATGAGTCAAAATTTGAAATATTTGGCTGTAGCAGAAGGCAGTTTGTTCGCCGAAGGGCTGGAGAGCGGTACACGAATGAGTGTCTGCACGCAACAGTGAAGCATGGTGGAGGTTCCTTGCAAGTTTGGGGCTGCATTTCTGCAAATGGAGTTGGGGATTTGGTCAGAATTAATGGTATCCTCAATGCTGAGAAGTACAGGCAGATACTTATCCATCATGCAATACCATCAGGGAGGCATCTGATTGGCCCCAAATTTATTCTGCAGCATGACAACGACCCCAAACATACAGCGAAAGTCATTAAGAACTATCTTCAGTGTAAAGAAGAACAAGGAGTCCTGGAAGTGATGGTATGGCCCCCACAGAGCCCTGATCTCAACATCATCGAGTCTGTCTGGGATTACATGAAGAGAGAGAAGCAACTGAGGCTGCCTAAATCCACAGAGGAACTGTGGTTAGTTCTCCAAGATGTTTGGGCCAACCTACCTGCCGAGTTCCTTCAAAAACTGTGTGCAAGTGTACCTAGAAGAATTGATGCTGTTTTGAAGGCAAAGGGTGGTCACACCAAATATTGATTTGATGTAGATTTTTCTTCTGTTCACTCACTTTGCATTTTGTTAATTGATAAATATAAACTATTAACATGTCTATTTTTGAAAGCATTCTTACTTTACAGCATTTTTTCACACCTGCCTAAAACTTTTGCACAGTACTGTATGTATGTGTGTGTATGTATGTATGTGTGTGTGTATTTATATTTATATGTATGTGTATATATATATATATATATATATATATATATATATGTGTGTATATGTGTATACAATATATGTATATATATATATATATATATATATGTAGTCTACTTCTCATAAAATGCTACTGGTTTTGGTTATAATTACTTCATAATTTTGTGTACAAAAAAACATTTTCAGTATTTCAATATGAATAATCATTTTCATACAATAAATATTAGTTTATAAATATTCAAACTTCTTATTTGAATCATTATTTTATGAATCGTTTTTATATATTTAATCATTTTTTGACCATAGTTGTAATTAAAAACAACTTATGCAGAATTTTCATATTTTAAGATAGAGAATGTATCTGGGACAAAGATAAAATAATAAAATCAGTATATAACGGACATGTCAGCAAAGGTGGTTCTGGGCCATTTTTAGGTGGGATTTAGCCCCCCTATCTGTCGTCTCAGCCCCCCTAAAACTATAATCACCTATCTGAATGATCGGGCTCGTGCTGCCTCCTCAAGAACGTTTATTGTTTTCACGTGTTATTAAGTCTTGTCTGTTTAAACATTCATGATTTTAAGTCACTCTATCACAAGACGCTGTGAAAGAAAACTTGTGCTGTGCTTCAGGTGTGTGCGGTGCGCACGGAAACCATCTGACTCACAGCGCGCGACTTCTCTTTCACAGCATCTTGTGATTGAAAGCCGTCTCTCAGACAGCACTGTAGTACAGAGTTATCCTTCGCATCTTGAGTAAATACACACAAAATTATGCCAAAATGCCCGTTTTGACGAGTATCCACATAAACACAGTCTTAACTCAACGTAAACGGGCTATGTGTGTGTTGACCAGGGCTGGATAGGTTACTTTTAAAATGTATTTCACTACAGATTACAAAATACATGCTTAAAAAAGTAATTTGTAACGTATTTCGTTACATTACTCAAGTTTAATAACTTAATATAAATACTTTAGAATACTTTAGAATACTAATAAATGTGGAACAAACACAAAAAAGGTCGTTGCAAGTTCTTATCTCACAATTCTGAGTTTTTCCTTCAGAATTACGTGATATAAAGTTGCAATTGCGAGTTATAAAGTCAGAATTATGAGATATAAACTCGCAATATTGAGAAAAGTCAAAATTATGATAAACTTACTATGTTGAGAAAAGTCAGAATTATGAGATATAAACTCACATACTAAATTCACAATTGCAAGAAAAAAAATTGTATTTCAAGTTCATATCTTCCAATTCTGACTTTATAACTTGCAATTGTGAGTTTAAATCTCGCAATTCTGAGAAAATCTAAAAAAAAAAATCTAATTGTGAGTTAAAAAGTTGCAGTGACGAGTGAATTATAAAATGACTCACAAAACATGAAAACAGTCGAAAACATGAAACTTAACTCTGCTTTTTCAGACTGTCAGAGTCAGAGAATCACCAATTGCTGTTTAAATGACATTAAAATTCAAAGTAATCACTTTGGTAATCTAAAATACTTTTCAGATGCAACTGTAATCTGATTACCACCCATTTAAAATGTAACTGTAATGAAATACAGTGACTCAAATTTTGTATTTTGTGCATTAGGCGTTACAGCAGCGTCATATACCTTCTGTTTCAATAATGTTAATCAAACACCAACAGAAAAATAGATAAACTCACTGCTTTTAACTAAATAACTTCTGTAGCTTTTGGTATCCGTGTAGACTATATTTACTTCATAGTTTTCACAAATAGGCTCCTGTACACCGTTTAATTTGTATCTTTTTTCTATTGTATTTATTTGTGCTTGTGGTATGGTCAAAACCAACGAAATCAGTAGCTTTATTTATTTATTTAGGCAAGGCCAGTGAATGTAGGCAAATAAATAATCTAAAAAAAAAAATTATTAATGTTTGGCCTCGAGAACATATTTTTGTTTTTTAGCTAGTTAATAGTGATACTTAATAATAATAATGATATGATGACAATTTTCTGTTCGTCAAACAGTAGCTTACATGTGTACCGATTTGAAGTGTAGCCTATGCAGAAAGACTGCTGTTCATCATATCATTTAAAAAATTACTTATTACCAATTTAAGTACCGGTAGGCGATTTTTGACTTCCTATACAGTAATATAGTGGTGTCAATTTAAAGAGGCCCCCTGAAGATCAAATCCTAGATCAAATCAACATGGCAGTATTAAAAAAAAAAATGATAGTGGAATAAATAGTTATTTATTTCTGTTAGTGTTAATAAAAATCAACCTTCAGGACATAAAAGCGCTTGCAGTTGAAGAAACATATGTTCCTGTGAGACATATAGGTTGTGTGTGTGTGTGTGTGTGTGTGTGTGTGTGTGTGTGTTCACCAAAGTAACATATATTTTCTTTCCATAACCAAGTTAAACATTTTATTTCTTTGTCTGTTTCCACGATTGGCAACTTTCTCTGATCTCGCAGCTCTTGCGTTTTGCACCGCACGGTTCTTAAGGGAAGGTCTGTTGTCTGGTTTCTAAAAGCGTACGACTCGGAGCGCCTCTCCGTTCTCAGGTAGCTCTTCTGGGAGGCTCACGGCTCACCTGATGTTGTTAACAGGCCATCTGCTACACGTTCCCCATCCGTATCCCTTGCCCTGCAGTCGCTGCGAGAAGAATCATCAGAGCCTTCGCCGTAAATAACACACCTCTCGGTTATGTGTTTTTAGCACCGTCGTATTCATGCCCCGCGGTCATGTGGATGCTTTCCATTTCTGCATCCGCTTACTGGAGGAAAAAGCAGGTGAAGTCGAAGTTTGTCCCTCCAGAGGAGCGTCTTTCCTGCGCCTGTATGTACTGCGAGACAGCCTGTCACTCAAAGGCGTCTCTCTGTAGCCGTCTCACCTGGAGAGGGCTGTTGCCAGGGGCGTAGCCGTAAGACAGGCGCCGCGGGTGCTCGCTCTACCTCTGCCTGTGTTTTTGTACCCATAATCCCCCTGTGCCCCCCCTCTGCTCCTCTCCCTCCATCAGTACCCCTGAGGCAGTGTCTTGCTCTTTTCATGTCAGTCGAGAGCTCTGGATCTTCAGGAAATCGCTGCGTGTAGACCAAAACGAGCTCCGTTTGAGACGACCGAACTTTAGCCGGCGCTCTGAAGACGCCTTTGTCATGAAAGACCCTGCCAACCTGCCGTTTGCTCTAATGAATGCTAGTGCTACGGCGCTGGCTAGTGGTGACCAGCAGTACTGCGGCGGAGTTCAGCAGGTTACACTGAGTATGGGACTAGTCGGGAATGTCTTTTAAAAAGATTATTTACTCATCTTCAAACTTGAAAGCCTGGCTGACTTCACACAGTGTTCCTAAACTCTTTGAATGTAACGTCCACTTTCAGTATCCAGTACTGTCAGGCTCCAAAAAGGACAAATACAGCACCTCTACAGTGTTTTAAAACTACTCTCGTGCTATATTTGATGCTTTTTGTGAGGAACAGACACTAATTTAAGTAATCATTCACTGATAATCTTCAAATCATTTGGTTTTAATATGGTCTTTGGCATCACTCGTGTCAAACGTAGGGTTAATGTCCCAGTTTGAATGAAAATCTGACACTTGAGAGCGGCGAATTAGTGACTTGCGGATTAAATTTGGGCTTTTACTTTCATTTTAGCAGTACTTTCAGGTCAAAAGCAACATTAAATTGTTATAAAATTAGTTCATATGAATCTTAGACTATATTCCAAGTCATTTGATGGATTGTGTGGCGAACAGACCCAAATTAGTTCAAATTGTTTATTTGATTATAGATAGATTTTCATATTTTAAAATTGAGAATGTTTCTGGGACAAAAGTAAAACAATCAAATCAATACGTAAAAGATTTGAGCATCAAAAATAAAATGAGTGATGTTGTGTTTGCTGTCAAACTTGGTGTTTTTGTGCCTATTTTGAATGAATACATGTCTAAAGTTGGCATATGATTTGAAATATAATGGATGAATCATATTGACTTAATTTTTGTGATGTTTTTTGGTCATTTTTGGAGCTTAACAGTGCATGTCCTCATTCAACGCTGATCAGTATCTGCTTTTGTGCGGAAGAAATCCAGGTCTGGAATGACATGATGGTCAGTAAACGCTGGGAACTATTGCTTTAACCATCAAAGAATTCATGACAGTTTGAAATGTTATTTGGATGTGTATTGAAACGCTTACAATGTGATGTATTTTTCACCCTGCTAGTTCCCTCACGCATCTGTAAACCTCTTAATGTCGCTGTCTTCATGGAAGAGTGACAGTATTTTGTGTAGTTCATTATTTTCCTCCAGATTGAAGGTGAAACTCACATGACCTACTGTAGTTTTGCACCCTTAAAAATAACATGCTTTCATCTAGAAAAAAAAAACATTGTATTCTGGTTGTTTATGGTCCTGAGGTCCTTTGGGACCGTGTCACATGTTTCATTAGTTGTTCACACTCTGGGTGTCTTATTGTTGAAGATGTGACTCTTTTAGGGGATTTTTCGTTTGAGATCCACGTGTGTGTGTGTGTGTGTGTGTGTGTGCGTGCGAGATCTCTGTGGGCCGCTAGAGATTATGTACTGATGATTTGTAAGAGCAGTAATAAACACAAGGCCCAGGAGATGTTTGAGATGTTTAATAATGCATTATGTTCATAAAAGTGCTGCCCGGCCAATGAGTCCCTATAGAGAACAAGCCCACGGGGAGAAAAAACTGTGTGTGTGTGAAGGTGAATATATAAGCTTCATGTGTCTCAGAGCTATATCCTCTTGACAGACTGTCATGGAAATAATCATGTTTTTAAGTGCCTTGCTTGATGAAATAATGGTAAAATATATTATGGAATTGTAGAGTTTGTGTGCATGTAAATGTGACTAAATGCAGTGGCCTCCAAATTATTTGGACACTTATTTTACACTTACAAATGTATGGAAGCTTGTTTCTGCCACCGAATAAAAAAATAAAAAAGGTAATTGCGACTTTTTATCTCACAGTTGCGTGAAAGAAAATCGCAGCCGTGAATTATATGATATTAACTCGCAATTCAGAATAAAGTCTTTTTTTCCTCAAAATTGGACTTCATAACTCGCAATTGCGAGTTTATATCTTAATTCTGAGAAAAGAAGTCAACTCGCAATTGCAAGAAAAAAGTCAAAATTGCGAGAAAAAAAGAATTGTGAGTTTATTTCTTGCAATTCTTACTTTATTTCTCGGAATTGTCGTTTTATATCTCACAATTCTGACATTATAACTCACAATTGCGAGTTTATATCTTGCAATTCTTTGATATGAAGTCAGAATTGTGAGATAAAAAGTTGCAATTACCTTTTTTTTCATTTAGTGGTGGAAACAAGCTTCCATACAAATGTCTTTGCATTAAATATCAAAATATCAAAGCAAGTGCATGTCATTTACTCCAGTTATTTCTTTTAAATAAATGTAAAAAAAAAAAAAAAAAAAAAAAACTAAACATCCTTAAAACAAGAAAAATTCAGGTCAGATATTAAAAAGCAATAGTTGACCCAAAAATGACAGTCATTGACTACCACAGTATTTATTTTTCCTACGACGGTAGAAAATAGGGGGCGAGATCTGTTTGGTTACTGACATTCTCCCAAATACTTTCCTTTGTGTTCAACATAAGAAAGAAATTCATACAGGTTTGGAACTACTTGAGGGTTAGTAAATGATGGCAGATGTTTTTTATTTTTGGGTGAACTATCCCTTTAAGATTTGCTTTTAGAAAATATATTTAGAATCAATCTTATTTTTCTCAGCCCATTGGCATTTTTTTTTAATATTGAGAGGACTGACTCATTTACACAAATCTGTTGTTTTGAACGTTTAGTTTCAAAGAACTGATTCGACAAAACTGATTCAGTGATTCTTTTGCTCATTGACATCCTCGTTTAGCGTTATATGCCCTAAAATGCACCAATAAAGTCACAGGTAAGCGCATAATGCTGTTTACTTTTTTGATTAAGTTTTATTAATAAGGCTATTTATTGTAATTGTATGTGTCCCAGTACAGTTCATAGTTCAGCTCATAAAATGAAGTCATTTAGGACCAAACCATAATTTGCATTTAAGCAATTATAAAATTCATTAACGCCAGGTGGTTTTCAGTTCACTGAGTCAGTGAGATGTTAAATCGAGAACCGCTCAGAACAGCTGAGTCCGGTTTGTAAACAAATCTTTTAGTCCGTTCGTTCAGACTGCCTTTGATTCACTGAAAAGAATCGAAATAACAAGCACACAATGTATGTTTTATGGACGGCTCTAGATTTTGTGACGTTTATTTGCAACAACTCTTGTTTTAAGGATAAAACGTTGTCAAATGTTTTGCTTGTGAAGAGTTTATATGCGTCTTTCTAACGCATTTTAAATGTCTCTTTTTGAGGCTGCAGTCTCTCCCAGACTTTATCTGAATCACACAAAGTTCTTAAATGGATGTTTTGTACCACATTTGTTCATAAAGCCATGGTTCGTCGTGACTCCTGACGTGTGTCAGATTGACACTGCACTAGACGTCACCAGCATCTCCTGAAATCATCCTGGTGGCCTTCAGATAATATTCCAGAGTTAACAGAAATGCTTGGCCTCTCTCGCCCGATCCGTTGGCTTTCCTCTTGTTTGTATCCTTCATCTTTTATTGAGATCACTCGTCTCTAGCGAAACCGCACGCAGCTGCGCCTCTGCGCCGCTTTCAAGCGCACTTCACAGCTGATTCTTATTGATGTTTGTCCGACTGTGTCCTTCACAACGCCACTAAAACAAAAAGGCTTTGAGAGGGAAATTTGTCTTTCAGCGCACGCAGTCGTAGGAAGAGACGCATCTCTCTTTACCTCGTTCTCTCTCCACTTTATTACTTTCTTCATCAAGGCTTTTGCAAAAGCATTTATTATTACCGCTTGAGTATCAAGGGCAAAGAAATGTTGAATGTTAAAATGAGAGGAATTTAAGTTTCAATGATGTTTTTCATGGAACATTTAAGATCAGGTCATCCTGTTCCCATGGTTGTACATTTACAAAATATGCTACATGGAATTGGATGATAATTTTTTATTATTGTGAGATGTATACCTTGGTACACATCTATATACACATACTGTTCAAAAGATTGGGGTCATTAAATTGCATTAAATGGATCAAAAGTGATAGTAAAGACCTTCTATTTCAAATAAAATCTGTTCTTTTGAAATTTCTATTCAATTTTCTAATCAAAATAAAAAGTATTTAGCGGAGCATCTGTTATTGATAATGATAATAAATGTTTCTTGAGCAGCAAATCAGCATATTAGAATGATTTCTGAAGGACACTGATGACTGGAGTAATGATGCTGAAAATTCAGCTTTGATCACAGGAATAAATTACATTTTAAAATATATTTACATAGAAAACGGTTGAAATTGAAAAAATATTTCACAATAGTCTTGATCAAATAAATGCAGCCTTGGTGAGCAGAAGAGACTTCTTTCAAAAACCTTAAAAAAAATCTTACAGACTCCAAACTTTTGAACGGTAGTTCTCATTTGTTACAACTTGGTCTCAAAAGATTCTTATAAAATTACAAATAAATCTACGCAAAAGAGCCAATAGATTATAGAGAAGAGATTGAGATCCCTGACTTTTGTTTGCAGGCTTTGGTATCTGAGCACAGTTTGAAACATTATTGAAATCTGCTGAAACTCTAATGGTTCTCAGGAGAAGCATTTGATATATTAAAGAGATCTAGTTTCAGAGAGGCATGGTATTACCACAGTACTTTTTGGTAGTTTGTTGTTAGTGTTGCATGAATGGATCGGTTGAATCTGTCACGGGACGTGAAGAAGGAAGCTGTAGTTTCTCTTAAGTTTGTATTAATCTAATGTAATCCTCATCTAACTTTAATGTCCATATTAATCTGACTGAAATGTAAATCATGGGGAATTTATGGGTTTTAAATCCAAATCTGCAGAGCAGTGTCAGCAGATGTTTGTAGTGTAATATTTTTGCACTTTCTCTCTCTTTATATTCTTTATATTTATTTATATATATATATATATATATATATATATATATATATAGTATAGATACTAGCGGCTGGTAGGGACTACAATGAGCTTGTTCCTGGATTGGTGACATCACAAACCCCAGAATTTACATAAACCCCACCCCTGAGAACATGTAACAAAGGGGGCAGGGCCATGTTGGGCTGCTTTAGAGAAGAGGAAGAGTTGTTGTAGTAGAGTGTTGTTGATGCCTTTGTTTTACATCGGACTGCTTCACAAACCAGGGTCAATTCAACGCTGGATTTGTACAAAACATTAACATGACGTCACATGCTAGTGGATGAGTTGAATCAACTCCAAAACAACTACAATAATTTATCCACTAACCATTCTTCCTGAGTCTCTCCATCAGTGTCGACTCCGATTTGAACAATGTAAGGCTGAACACCGTTTCTAACAATTATCTTTTTCTTTTTTTTTGAGATTCTTTGTTGTTGTTGAGCTGTTAAAGCTCCACCTACTTCTGGAAAGGGGGCCGGGAGCAGCAGCTAATTTGCATTTAAAGGGACACACACAAAAATGGCATGGTTTTGCTCGCACCCAAACGAGCAAATTTGACAATTTGAGCTGAAATTTCACAGACACATTCTGGGGACACCAGGGACGTATATTTCATCATCACATCATAATAGGTCCCCTCTAAATAAAAAGTTGACATATCTCAGTGATTTGTGGGAAACACTAGAGTTCATCCCCAGCAGCTGAGATAACTCATCTGAAGAGAGACGTTTTTGAACTTTGCGCAACCACTTGATAGCCAAAAAAGACGTCGTGCTTTTTGAGTGTGTATTTGAGAGGTACAAGGGGAAAAAAAACCCTTGAAGCGCAGCCTTGTAAATTAATTTGTTCGTGTTGTACGATGGGCGCACAGCTGGTCTCATTAGCATGCACACAACAAATAATTATAGCAAAGCTTTTTTTGCAGTCGGCGCTAGGCTAATGGGCTTGCTGGGTTAATTATGTCAGAGCGTAATTACAGAGGGCCCAGAGAGACGCACACTGCTCCCCGCTGCGCCCGCGCTGGCTAATGACGGTGTAGCGCTGACAGGGCCAAGACAGACCGCCCTGACACACCTGCTCACGTTGGCACCGCGCGCCCGCCGCCGCCGCTACTGTAGGTGAGTCGCTGCGCAGTTTAAGTTGCTTTCTGGGTCTCGTCTTTAGGCCGCAGGAGAGAAATCGATGGTGCTTTTGTAGATGGGGTTGGGTCATCAGTTGGGGGATGTTGCATCAGGCATGGAGAGTTTAGGCTCTTTTATCAGGTATGAGGGAAGACAAACTTTCATGAAAAGCATCTTAATTAGAGTAGAAAGCAGAAGATGAATAGCAGTTTTTTGTGGTACACAGTTCAGACAATATTTCATAATGGATCAAAGCGTGAAGTTTCGCCTGGATGTTAAAATCAACACAATCTTTCATACTGAGACACAAACTAAAAATCTGCAAAGTGCTGATGTGAAGCTTATCACTGTTTATGGAGAATCAGAAGTAGACTTAATGAATCATATAATTACAAACTAATGCATTTACAGTACCGTTTTAGTAATTATTATGAATGGTCTCTTCTGCTCACCATGGCTGCATTCATTTGATCAAACATACAGTAATATTGTGAAATATTATTAATTTAAAGTAAGGGCTTTTTATTCAAATATATATTTTAAAATGTCATTTCTTCCTGTGATCAAAGCTGAATCTTCAGCATCATTACTCCAGTCTTCAGTGTCACATGATCCTTCAGAAATAATTCTGATTTGATGATTTGCTGCTCAAGAAACATTTCTGAATATTATCAATGTTGAAAGTAGTTGTGGTGCTTCATATTTATTTTTCTTGAAACATGATGCATTTTTTGTATTCTTTGATTAATAGAAAGTAAAAATAAAAAAAAAGAACAGTATTAATTTGAAAATAAAAAATCTGGTAACACTTTAGTTTAGGGTCCAGTACTCACTATTAACTAGTTGCTTATTTGCATGCATATTACTAAGATATTGGCTGGACTTATAAAGCACATATTAATGCCTTAATATGCATGACCTTATTCTTCATCCCTTAATCCAACCCAATACCTAAATTTAACAACTACCTTACTAACTATTAATACGCTCTAATCAGGAGTTGATTGAGGCAAAAGTCATAGTTAATAGTCAGCTTTACTTTTATAGCGCTTTTTACAATGCAAATTGTGTCAAAGCAGCTTTACATTAATAATTGGCAAATAATTTTGGCCGCACAGCAGCTCCCAAAGAAAATGGTGTCATTGTCCAGCTTATTCTATATATTATTGATTCATTCCATTGCAAAGATCAGTAGTTATTAGTCTAGTTAATTTATGTATATCAGCACTGGAGAAAACAGTGACGTAATCGTCCGGCTCAGCTCAGTTCGCATACAATGGCGCCATTATTAAGTGTCCCCAACCAAGCAAGCCAAAGGCAACAGCGGCAAGGAACCAAAACTCCAACAAAATGGAGAAAAAAAAAACTTTGGGAGAAACCAGGCTTAGTCTGGGGCCGGTTCTCCAGTGAACATTTGCTTGATACTCAGACAGAGTTACAGATCATAAGTTCGATTTGGGATCGCAACAGTCAAAATATTTAATCCAGTTCATAATTTTGAGAATTGCAACCTGTGTGACCAAAAATCTTTTGTACCATTATAAATGTCTTTACAGTCCCTTTTGGTTAAATTTTTTCATTAAAGTAAGATACTGTACTAACTTGCTGACCACAAACTTTTGAACAGAAGTACACATTTATACATTTTGTCAGATGCTTTTATCACTTCACGTGTTCCCTATGAATCGAACGTATGATATTGGTATGCAAGATCCATGCTGTTTGAGCTACAGGAACAAATGCCGTGTTTCATACTGCATGCTGTGCACTGGACACTTTTTGAAAGTGTAAGAAACAATATGCAGCATGCAGTGATCATCATCATCATGTGACCTCTTAATGTGCATGTTTAATTCAGCAGGTGATTTCCAGTAAATACTGCATTGTGCATTTTTAATTCAATTTTGGTGTTACTTTTGTTAGTTGGATAAAGAAGTATAGATTCTGTTCACAGTACATCCTGCTGAAATAGCTTAGGTGTATATGGTTATGTGTGGAATTACATACTACCAGACATGCCAACATTCAGAAACATTCCCCAAACGCTTTATTCTCATATTAATGTTCTGGACACATTTTGAAATTGATTGCTTTGTTTTTTTTGTGTGTGTGTGTGTGGTTATGATTTATAACGGTCTATAAGGGGGGGTTTGCTGGTATTAGTTAACATGACCTGAAGGCAAACATCCAATCAAGCGTAATGAAGTTATGGAGAAATGAGAAAACGAGCAGTGTATTTACATGGATGGTAAAAGGACAGATTCATTAAAGATAATCGTCAGTCTGTGATGTCCAAACCCATTGTGGGCCTGAACGAGACTCGTCCTCCTTTACCTGCCATTAACACTTAATTTAATCAGGGGATGATTGCATCTGATTTGATAGAATATGTTTGGCACTCTCTAATAGCCTCCGTAATCAACATGAATAAACTTTACAGCACAAAGCAAATTGGGCAGAATGAACATGAGAGTTATTTTAGTAATGCAGCAACATCATTTTAAGGGGAAAACAAATTAACATGAGATGAAAACTGATTTTCCAAAGTGTTTCCTTTCTTAACTCTTTCATAGACATCGTGTAGATGTAGATGTTTTTATTCAGGAGGACTTACAGAAGTCATTCCCCTGCAGTGATACTTAAATTTTTACTATCACTGTAAATATATATATATATATATATATATATATATATATATATATATATATATATATATATATATATTAAAAAAATATATGTATATAAAGTTATCATTATTATTATTATTATTATTATTATTTTTATTATTATTAAATTATTTACAAATAATTACATTATTTTGTGCTACTTTGACATTCTATATAATTATAATATGTAGTTAATCCTGTACATAATTAATCCTTTTGACTTTTGTCATTAAGTGATGACAGAATCTTTCTTTTTGAGTGATGCAATATGTGTGGTTTACTATGGTATTTATATTTTACTCCAAAATGTACAAAATAAACATCATGGTATCTACTGAAAAAAAACACTATTAACGCTATATTAGGAAAAATAAATAAATAAAATGTATTGTTTTGGTAAATGTACAAAAAATATTCCGTTTGATACTGTGTTATTGGTTTCTTTTCCTGGAAATTAAGCAGAAGCCACATGCAATATGTCTCCGGTTTGATCACTTCCCCAGTATAGTTTAATCCAGATGCATCCAGACATCATTCAGATGCACAAACACACACTTTAATATCTCAGCTGCTTCAATAATGTGATTTCTGCCATCTCACAAATGCATCAAGTTTGCAGAGTTTCACTCCGCGCGTCTGATTGAGGAGAATCGCTGGTTGCGTTTGAGAATAAAGCCTGAAGGGTTTGATCATTAGAACTTAAAAGAAAGCGATAAAGGAGTTGATGTGCAGAAACGCACTGATTTAAGCCGTCGTCTTTGTGTAAAAGGAGTTATACTACTCTTAAAAGCAGTGTCCCAAGTGACTGACGCAATATCCACCGTACTTTTGTAACAAAAGCACACGTGCATGCGCTCTGCATTTATAACACCGCAGACTGTTTTTAACATCCTGATTTATTAAATAAGCCGCTCGCCCTCACGGCCTCCCCGTCTGACCTCAATTTAGGTGGAGGAAAAATGAAACGGATATATCTCCTGTCCGAGCATTTCCAGGGATGTTTTGCAGCTACGTTAAGAATGAGAGCGGATCTGTCTCCAGTTGAGCTTCGGAGAGAAGCGAGCGGAATCAGGACCCCTGTCGCGCCGAGAGAGCGCAGGATGAAAGCCATCACGGGTCGAAGAGGAAAAATAAGCGATTTCCCTCTTCTTTTGGATTGTTGAAAGACTTGGGAGTGTGTGTATCTCCCCTCCCCGTGTCAGCCCCGCTCCCATGAGCCTCCTCTCTCTGTGCGCGGCGGTTCGGGGAGTCACCTCCTTTGCCAGGTACACAACAGGAGCACGACTCCTCTCTGAGCTGCGCTGAGCTGAACTTTTTCAGGGGAAGAAAGGGAAGACGGAAGATTAAAAACAGCCCTGTGATGTGGAGAGCCGAGTCGCCTCCTGAGGATTCCTGGCATAATAATTTAAATGATCAAATGATCCAGAGGAGACTTGTTAGTGCAGAAACAGCCTCCTAGTTGGCCCCATGGGCCCCTCACTGAGACACATGCATTGCAAAACAGCTCCTCTGTTGTGCTAAAGAATCTCACCTTTTTTATATATATATATATATATATATATATATGCTATTTCTTTTTTTGGGTGACTTTTTATCCTCTTCTACTTTGTTGGATTTGTCTAGATAAGTATTTGGGAGCGAGTTAAGCAGCTGAGGTTGGTGGTTTTTAGGCCTGATATGGAGGGAATATCTTGATTCGTTCTGATGTGGTATGTTTTGGAAACACTTTAAAATAAGGATCCATTTGCGATCTGTGAACTAACAATGAACAATTCTTCTAAAGCATTTATAAATCCTAGTTAATTTTCATTTCAAGATTTACTAATTATTAAATCTAAAAATTGTATGTTAATATTATTTAATGGACATGAGCTAACATGAACTAACAATGAACATTTTTACTTTTATTAACAAATGTTAAAAATAAATGCTGTAACAAAGATTTTTTAAAAAGATTTATTTTTGAGTTTTTTTGCCTTTAATGTGATAGGATAGTATAGAGTGGACATGAAGCGAGGTGGGAGCGAAAGAGGGGGATGAGATGGGATTGGGAAAGGTCCGCGCGGGTCGCCCGAAGCACAGCGCCACTATATGTCGGTGCTGCCCACGAGGCTATCGGCATCGACATGGCTCATTGTTAATGCATTAACTAATCTAATGGGACCTTATTGTAAAGTGTTACCAATGTTTTAAATAGGAATGACACTTAACATGGCAAATTAAATAAGCAAATGAGAATAAATCTGGTCATTTTAATAGAAATCCACAGCATAAGGAGTTTCAGAAGAGGGTGAAAAAGTTCCCCATGCAGATTTTGGTAATGTTGAAGTTGGTCACGCAAATTCACCACGTTGACCAAAAGAAATCTGTTTGGTTTTAAAGTGCCTACTGTGTAAGCGGTGCTACATGAAACACTATTGACTCTTGAGCTCTTTTCACCCTCAAAATTTAGCTGAACTTAGCTTCATATCTCTTTGTATGTGTGTGTTCGTACAGATCCGGCTCCGCTGCTGGAGGCCACACAGGAGCGTCTAGCAGAACTTCAGCGTTCGGCGCCTGATGGTGATGCTCTGGTCACAGAAATCTCTGAGAACTGGAGAAGACACCTGGAGTGCCTTGACAAAGCAGGTCATTATCTGCACACACACCATTTTTTAGTGGGACTTCCCATAGATTTAATGATTTTTATACCGTACAAACTGTATATTCTATCCCCCTACACTAACCCTACCCCTAAACCTACCCATCAGAGCACTTTCTGCATTTTTAGATTTCAAAACACTTCATTTCTTATGATTTTTAAGCTGTTTTCTTCATGGGGACCAAAAAAAAGTTATTACTATCCTTGTGGAGACATTTGGTCCCCATTATGTAGGAAATACCAAGTACACACACACACACACACACTAAAATATAACATACTTTCACAGACACAAACATTTGCCTGTTTCTTGAACTGGAGACTTTTGATTGACTTCTGATGTAACTTCAGACTAGCCTTAACCTATAACCCGACTCTAAAGAAAAAACGTTTAGTGAAAAAAAAGATTGTTCAATTATGAAACATTTCAATAAATAATGACTTTAAAGGTGCCCTCAAAAAAAAAATTCAATAATTTTACACATTAAAAATTATTTATGAATTTATTGTTGAACAATATTTGCAAATCAGTCCATCCCCAGATACCCCTAAAGGAGGTCGAGTCAAATTTTCTGCCTTTTCAGGACAAACCATAGTTGTATAATCTTATAATGATAACTGGAGACTTTCAATTGACTTATGATGTTATTTAGTTAAAATAAACATAGATGCTGTTGATTAATCATAACATTGAGGAGAATGAAGCAGGTAGACAGGCTCAAGTTAACATTTGACAAATGTTAGACATACACTATCATTCAAAGGTTTTGGCCATGGGTATGATTTTTAATGTTTTTGAAAGTCTTTTGCTCTGCGTTTATTTGATCAAAGATACAGTAAAAACACTTATATTATGAAATATTATTACAATTTCAAATAACTGTTTTCTATTTGAGTACATTTTAAAAGGTCATTTCTTCCTGTGATCAAAGCTGAATTTTCAGCATCATTACTTCAGTGTCACATGATCCTTCAGGAACAGTTCTAATACTGGTTGCTCTTGTGATTCGTTCCAAAGAGAATGTGAGCTGGTTACAATGTACATTTAAATATCTGTTTAGAACACATAGAGGAGGGGTCTGTAACCGTGGAGACCGGGGAGGCGTCGACACAGCGGGCCCACATGATGACACCAAACAGCACACAGAACGCCCAGGATGGAGACGCCCCGCTCCAAAACCATCAGGACCCGCAGGAAGGGTACGTGACCCACAGGAAGATTTGACAGAATGTGTTCAACTGCTTACTGCATACTGCCAATGCTATATAAGTGCATAGCAAATATATAAACTACATTTGTTGTTGCATGACCTATGCATGTTTAATTCAGTGAGTGATGTCTAGTTGGTATATCTGCAATAATAATAAAAAAATAAAATAAAATGAAAAAATATTTTAAAATATGATTTATGATCATGAAAATATGATTTTCTTAATGATTTTTTTTTTATCACATTTTCAATCTTATTTTATGTACAAATGTTACGAATTGTAACTGATATGCTGATTGTTTGTCACAGTCGAGTTCATTCCATTACTGGATTCTGCATCTCGCACTGTGTACTCGCCTATAGTACAAGAAGTGTGCTACTGTATTCTGGCACCAAATAAGATGTTTACATGAAATCAGCTGTGGGATTCCAGAGATCCATTCAGCGGCTTCATAATTTCTCTGCGCTGTCTTGCTGTTTCCACAGGGAGGAACATGAATCAGACATTTCGCTGCCTGTCAGACTTGGTCAGGCTGAGGGCCGTATCAAAGCGCTTCAGTCATGTAAGATCCATATCAAACACTGAGGTCATCTGAGGCTTGATATGAGGTCAGAGGTCAATAATTGCACCCGTCTCTCTGTCTTACAGCACTGAGCACTGCCCGAACGGAGCTGCAGGAACTTCGGTGTAAATACGACAAGGAAATGGCGGAAAAGTAAGACACTTATTCACGGTGGCCACTGAAATCATGTCCATGTTATGCTGATGTTTGCTAGTTTCTGTGATTTCTTCTCAAGCTGCATGTTTGATTTGTCTTTGCAAATGAGCATCTTTTTTCTCTCTGTTGCTACTGTGAAACATGGAGTTTCTAGAGCTCAAAACCTGTATTTCCATCTCCAGTCTGATCCAAAATTGAACTTCTCTGACCCTAGTTAAAGGTTTAAAGTTCTCAACCAAAACACGATCAGTTGTTTTTAATCCATATCTTTGTGATTCTTTCCTGAAACCAGCCTAACCAGCTGACAAGGGTGCAAAATATCTCTAAGGGTGCTTTCACACTGGCACTTTTGGTGTGCAATCGTACTAAATTAAAAAAAAAACTAAACTAAAACCTAAAACTAAACTTATATAAAAGGTTTATAAAGAAGAAGAATGTGAGCAACTAGATCCATTATGGCGCCATAGCCGCTACCTAGCAACATGGGTACGCGGCTGCAGCTTGATGACGCAAGCGTACTAAGGTTCGGACCCAAATAATGGGAACAGAGACCAATGGGGGAAGGGGGAGGGGGAGCAATCGAACAAGCAATCAAACCAAATGTGAAAACACCCGCGAGTCTGTTTCTGACTAAGCTGCTTTTTGTTTGTTTGCAGCAAGGTTTCATTGTGTTTATAAATGTTTGTAATTAGTAATAATGATTTATAAATTATAATAACTTAATTTATCATATAATAATTTAGAATAATTGTTATTTTACAACAACTCTTTTTGAACTTTATCTTTGAGCCATTTTTTTTTATTAAAATTCAGATTTGGTCTTTTGACAGTATCTGTCAGGCTGAGTCATGAATTATATCATTTTTGAAAAAAAAAAATCTTTTTTTATCATTTTTTGACGGACATGCAGATTTTTGTAGGGTGACCAGATTTCTCACGGAATATGGGATGGGATGGACAGGCAAACAAATCCCCCACCCCTTCTATGATCAAAAACATATTTCGTGAGAACTTACATTTTACGATAACAACTGGCTGTATATCATATAGTTATTTCATTTTTGTTACATATAAAAAAAAACAAAGAAACACATTACAAGCAATAGGACAAATACGACATTTTTCAAGTATTTAACATGCATTATTCAACATCTTTTGTTTAACATTAATGACACAGACAGGTATTTTAGGCTGCTGTCACTTTAAGACCGAATGCTTGGATCCAATATACTGACACATGCCTGGTTTTCACCGAGCTGTTTTTACCTTCACTTAAACTATAACTGACTGTATTTACATAAGATACTCCAAATGATGGGCATTTTGACAACTGTATCCGAATTTGACCATTCAGGCGTAAAGAGAAAGTCTGAGAGAGCGCTTCATGCACCATTATCGTGCATGACACATTGCATTTTTCTTTTCACAACTTACTGCACATAACAACTTGATCAACTCTTTTTGAAGAACCTTGTTGAATGTACATGCGCAACACTTCTTTGACACCTTGGCATCTGACTTGATCTGAATCTGGTCAGCGCAGGGTTGCCAGGTTTTCACAACAATTGCTACTCAAAAATATCCCAATCACTAGGGGTCTCCCCTGGTAAAAAACTGCGTTACGCAGGGTAAAATCTGCATTTTTGACAGGGTTCCCCTGGTAAAATTTGCATTGCAGGGATTAAATATCATGTTATTTGGGGTCGCTTCAACACATGGACATGAGAAACAACCCGCGGCAACAGTGTTAAAGTAGGTCAGTTTACCGCAGACTTGGCAACACTGCCTCAGCGCTCTTTAAAATCCCGCCTTCATTAACTGTAATTCATTAACTTCAGTAACGAATTGTGATTGGATGGTAATTTTGTTCTCCAAAATATCCTATGTCAAAATTGGCTAGCTTTGATTAGGCTATTCTCAGAAGAAATATGGGACAAAACATGATTTTTTTTTTTACAACAAGTCGGGACGCTAAAAATAGAGCTGAAATACAGGGCTGTCCAGGGAAAAGCGGGACGTCTGCTTTTTGTGTGTCAGGCGAGTGCAATGCATTATGGGATACCGCATCTCACACAGTGCACACTGTTATGTGCTTGACGAAATATTATGTGCATATATGTAAAATGTTATAAATTAAATATAACTGCATTATTTCCTTTGCAACTTAATGCTCATAAAATTAACCCTCTGTATTCACCGAAATACGAATGAAAAGCGTTTAATACATTTTCTCTGTACAGATTGTCACAACCGTTTCAGGATGTCATATTAAACCTGACACAAATCTGCCCCAGTTCAGATCTGAGATAATAGATTTCCTTCAAGAGGAGATTTCAATTTCAGCTGACAAATTTTCACCCGATTCTCTTTCTGCAGCGTACGGCTGATGGTACGATTGCTTTAGCGGTCTTAGACAGGCGGCAGACTGAGAAACTTAAAGGCCCGTGTGGCTCGCATGTGCGCTGAACGGCCCTCTCTTTGGACTAAATTTCTCTGATTGTGCTCTTAAAGCGAATCTTGTCTAATTGAGAAGGTATCTTTGTTTAGCGCAACCTCAGAGACTCACATGTTTAATCAATCTTTCACTTCTCTTTATTCCGCTGCCTCTCCACCTTTTGAAAATCAACTCCCTGATGGCTGAGAGGAAACTGTTGAACTTCAAACAAACCTTATGAATAATCTCCCCGAGACGCTATTCAAATGAGAGCTCTCTGATTGTGCCGAGCGCGCGTGTGTGGGCATGTTGGGATACGATGATGCCGAACGCAGCGCTAGATAAGATATGACTCACTCGACTCTAATGACAGCAAACCTTGCATTTTAGTCACTTCAGTGTCTCCCTTAAGAACTTTTGAACTTGTTCATTTATTTATTTCTTCTATTTGTGGTTTACGGGGTTTCTCTGGAGTGCGGCACAAAGGACACTTTTTAGGCAGATGCGCGTGTACCCCGGTGTAAATACTGTGGTTGCGTTCAGGGGTTTTTGGTATTGTTTCTGCTCTGTGATGTAAATGGCAATGCATTTAGCACTGTACAATATTTGTATCCGACATTTAGTGATGGTGAAAGAAACTGTGAAACCACATCTTTCTATTGCATCGCTTGCCGCAGTCAAAAACATGCGTGCATCGCAACCAGTGCAGAACGTTCAAACTCATAAGGCGGTTCTTTTAATGAATCACTCACATAGACTCAGTTACGAGTTTGAATCAGTCTGATGAATCTTTCTCCTAATGAACTTTCTGAATCCAGAACTTTTACTGGATTCATGTGTGAAGTTCTTTCTTCCAGCCATGTCCCACTAAAAAGTTACTTACTGTTTTGTGTATGCATATAACATTATATAATACATAATTATAAGATTTTATATCTATATCAAATTTTACTAAATAAAATATTTATATATTATATATATTTTATATTTTTAATCCATTTTAATTTTTTTAATTAAGTTAAAAGTTATTCATTTACACTTTAAAACAGTTTATTGTTAAACACAATACATTTACTATTTATATTTATAAACAATTATCAGTATTAGACTTTTGGTAAATTTATAGCATCAGGGGTCTGTTAACTAGCTAATAGCTATGCTAGTTTAACATTAGCAAACTTAATGTAGTCAACTACTTGTTTATGTGCTATTTACTGTTTTTTTAAAGGGGACCTTCTATGAAAAATTCAACGCAGCCACTCCATAATGATAAAAATCCACACACTTGATTTGTTTTAATCACATGAATCATAAGCAGTGTCTCAGAATAAGCCGTTTGCAGTTTCTATGCTATGTGACGTCATATTGCACAGGCCCCGCCCACAACTGCTGACCTATTAGCATAGACCCCGCCCTGAGTGAGCTGTACAGTCTGCCATGTTTATCTCCTCGCCAGAGCATTTAACAGAAGCATTCAAGTAAGAAATGTGTTCTTATTAAAGCTACTAAAGTTAATGAAGGGCAGTGAGTGATTTTCTGCTTTTCTTTTGTTGTTTGATTCATATTAGCAGCATATAAAGCAGTAAATACTGTATATAACGCTGCTGTCACTTTAAAAAAAAAGATCTAATACACTTGTGATTTCTTTCTCTGCTGTTTACATTCACAGACATAACCTTGTGTATATTTGAAAGTTTAAATGGAATAAGATGTGAAAGAGAACTTAGTTTAATACTCAAAGGACGTGGAGTCTAACAGCTAGCTTTCTGTGCACACGCTTTGAGTGTTTTGAGTGAAACCGCATCAGAAGTTTAGACTAATATGGCTTTAAAATGCGTGCAGATAGTAAACTTTCACGATGGTGAAGAACTGCGATGTCACGTGAGTGTGATCGCGATAGAGATCAGATGTTTTAGTTTTTCGCAGAGGATCCGAGGCACAAGTTGTACTCTTCTGGAAAGCAGAACGGGGAGCAGCAACTCATTTGCATTTAAAGACACATGCACGAAAACAGCATGTTTTTCCTTCCACTTAAAAATTATATAATAAATGTATTTTGAGCTGAAACTTCACATTTCTGGGGACACCTGAAACCCAAAGTATACTTCGGTCGGCGTAATTTTCGTCATCAGGAGAGTCTGCGGACGTCCGTACACCCTGTCCGTGTACAGCCCAATTTTTGAGACTGTGTGGACAGTCCATGTACAACAGCTCATGAATAAGTGACTTGAGCACTTGAAAACAAAATCCACTCGATGCGTGCGCACGCATTCACGGCCAAAGGAGTATACTTTGAAGGACTTACGCGCTGAACTATGCGCAAGTATACCCTGGCCTTGAGACTTGTATTACGTCTTTTAAAAAGGAGCATAATAGCTCCCCTTTAATTATGTGTAGCATGTAGCAAACTACAGTTTCAAAACAACATCCTCACCTTGGTAGTAAGTGAACCTACACTTTTTATCACTGACGTGAATCTGTGTGCAATTGCATGTGAGCATTAAACGTGAAGGTGGTTTGATGTTTAATGCGTGGTTTGTGTCTTCCAGAGTGGAGGAGATGGGAGCACTAATGGCGAACCTGGAGAAGGCCAACCAGGTGAGTGCGGTGCCCTCCTCTCAGCCTTTGATTGAGACGCTGCGTCGTGAAGATAATCACCTTCGTAATCAAGCTTTGAGTTTAATTAGACGCCCCTGCAGCCCCTCTTCCTCCCCCACCACCCTCCTCGTCCTCGCTCTCGCAGACCCGTGATTACCCGCCACTCTTTCCCATGGTGCCGTGCGAGCAGCGGAGGACAGGAGAGAGAGAGATGGATGCTGAGAAACGAGAGCGATGTGGCGAACGAGGAGGGCTGTTAGTTACCTCATTGCGCTGATTGCTTCCTTTTTTTCCACTGTGATTTGCTTTTTCTCCCTTTGCCAGCAGCTCTTAGATAAATGATTCGAAAATGAGTCATTAATTAGCAGGCCGAGTGTGACAGAGCAGGTAAACAGTTTGAGAAGAAAGTGCCTGCAAGTAAACACGCACCTCAGCAGAACGGAGGCAGACACGCACTCGCTCTCACTGTTTTACCTGCGGATGTTTCTCGCCACCTGTAAATCTCGTCTGATTGGGGTTTCGAGGGCGTTCTTGTTCCGTTCGGCCTGATTGTTCATTTCATTCTGGGAATGTTTGGCCCTGATTTGTATTGATGCTCAGATTGCCTTCCCAGTATTTTACTGCACACTGTCCTAAACAGTCTGCATTAACGGGGACTGAGGAAAAAGACCATTTCAGCGTGCATAGAAATGTCTGAAAATCAATGCGCTGCATGCAAAACATCAAGGCACGCATCGTTTATTTTGAAGAAAGACACTTTCAAGCTGAACGTTTGACAAAAATACGGTGAAAACGGTGAAATCAAGACAAAAAATATTGGCACTAGAGTTCTACTTATAAACGTGTGAATGTCATTGTGTTAGATATAAAATATCAAAGCAAGTGTCATCTGTGCTCACATTCTGCAGGAGCTTTTCTGGGAACTACATCCTCCTGGGAAGTTCCTGTGTACGAGTTGGGAAGTCATAATTATGATTCTCATTCAAGTGATTTTGGTGTTAATGTAAAATGGATGTGTTTGGGAAATTCATATTTCTCTCTCTCTTTTTTTGTCTTATTAAAAAAGACAGGAAGCTTTTTTTTAGCATTGGTGCATTTGGTGTGCAATTGATGCTTTATCTTTGGCTTTTATCATTTTTGTGCTGCCATAATGTATTGGAAAATAGTGTAGTCACTACACAGGAGTAGCATATTATCATATAATTCTTAATCCACACTGACCCTTTAAAGCCTGACAGAAGTGGTCAAACAGTTTATATATATATATTATATTATATTATTATATATGTATAATATATGGCTCATATATTTTAATATAGTGAGAATATGGAGCTCAGACTCGAGGAGGTAAAAACGAAATAGATTTTTATTTCAAACTTGACAGGGTTAAGTGTGATGCAAGTGTCTAAATACTTCTTAGGGTCACGGTACACACAAGCTGGATGTTCAGCTCCTCTAAAGTTTTCCAAACTTGTCTGTTTGATGCCAGAGAGCAGATTTTGCCCAGAGGGAGGTGGAGAAGCTGAGGGAACAGCTCGCCGGCACTCAGAGCACTTCTAAAGGGACCGGCCCATCAGAAGACCGACCCAAGGAGGTAAGAATCAGTCTCTCTTTTAGTTGAAAGCCGGACGACTCGCCTCACTGCAAATTGCCACCTTAACACGTCCAATCTGAAAGGGTTAGGGAATGATCGCTTGCTCCCACACCACTGGAACCTCATTAGTGGCTCTTTGAGGCGATGTGATTATAGGAAGCCAGAGAGCACGAGGATATTTTGAAGTTGAAAAGAGAGTTTCATGTTGGCCGTGCCACTCCCGTCCCCCTGATCTCCTCCTCGCCTTTCATTTGTCGTCTCAGGAGAGGGAGCGCGACGAGCGAGACGAGGGCTCGCTGTCGCGGATGGAGGTGGTGCTGTTCTCCAAGGACAGAGAGATCCTCAGACTGCTCGAGAACGTCCAGAGACTCCAGTTCACCTTACAGGAAGTCCAGGACTCGTCGGCCAATCAGATAGCGGAGCTGGAACGGCAGCTGGCCTATAAGTCAGAAGCTATAGAGGTGAGAGCATGTAGCTATAATATGAGGTCGGTATATTAAATTGTTTCCATGTAACTCAATAACAACTGCTGCAGTGTGTAAACCTAGTTTAGGTTTAAAGCAGCTCATGTGCTATGCACATTTCCTTCATTAACATTTCCACCCCTTGAATGTTGTGTATTATGTATTTTTGGCTAATTTAATGATGCTTTCTGTTACCAATAAGATAAATTTAGTATTCTCAGCTCCATTTTACTATGTTTGCATTTACAATAATTTAAAGCAACTTACATTGGATCCAAAAGTCCAGAGATTATCACATGTAAAATAGTGTAGAAATTGTGTAATTATTTTTTAAAGAAATTAATATTCACTAAACGTGCATTAAATTCATCAAAAGTGACAGTAAAGACATTCATAATGACACAAAATATTTCAAATAAATACTCTTTTGAACTTTCTATGCATCAAAGAATCTTGAAAAAAATGCATCACGTTTTTCACAAAAATATGAAGCAGCACAACTGTTTTGTTCCTCGAGCAGCAAATCAGCATATCAGAATGATTTCTGAAGGATCATGTGACACTGAAGACTGGAGTAATGATGCTGAAAAATTTTTTATCACAGGAATAAATTACATTTTAAAATATACTCCAAAAGAACACTGTTCATTTAAATTGTAGTAATATTTCACAATATTACTGTCTTTGCTGTATATTTACTGTATATTTACTCTCTTTACTGACCCCAAACTTTTAGCTGGTAATGTGTTTTTAAAGAATAATTTCTATTATATAAAATGAGACTACAGCATTGTTAAAACTGTTAAAAACAAACATGTTGGTTGTTTCTCCATCTTCAGCTTCTCTCACGACAAAAAACTAATGATTTATTGATGACCCATAATTAACATCTTTATTTGTGTCTCTACAGACCCTGGAGGCCAAACTACAGTCCCAGATGGATTATGAAGAGATCAAAACAGAGCTCAGGTGAGGTTTCCAGGAACACACTATAACGATGATGTATCAGGATGATGATGTTAATGTATCGTTGTGTGTCCTGCAGCATCCTGAAAGCCATGAAACTGGCATCAGCCAATGGAAGTTCATCCCAGGTGAGTGAAATGAGTATTATTCCTGCAGAGAGCTTTAGGATTATTTAACAGAATTGCATTATATTGGCATGAGGTTACTGACACGATCAACTAAAAGACAAATAAACTTCCCCACGAAAAACAGTTGCCTGCATCTGTCAATGAGGAAACGCCACAGCGATCTGTGTGAACGCCTCACTAGCGTCATCCATTATGTAGATCTGCATTGATCACAAGAGGTGTGTGTGTGTGTGTGTGTGTGTAGGAATCGGCCAAAACCGCTGAGGCACTGCTGCTGGACAAAGACGCCTTTCTGCCCTCTCACAAATTTCTTGTGGATAAAGTCAGAGTGTTACACAACAACGGTAAGCTTGTGTCTGTTTAAAACCATAAAAAAAAACATTTTTGTTACTTGGAAAAAAAAAACTTAAACTGAAATAAACTTATTTATTTATAAACTTTTTTTATTTCAGCTGACTACCAAAGTAACATTTCTCATTTTTATTTAGTCTACCCTGGCACTATAAAAAGCTAAACCTGAAATAGGAATTATTTAGACTTATTAAAAAAAAAAAAAAAAAAAAAAAATATATATATATATATATATATATATATATATATATATATATATATATAATTTCAGTTAAAGTTTTTATATACTAAACTTACTATCTACTAAAAAAACAAACTGAAATAGGATATATATAGAGTTATTTTAAAAAAATGACAACACCATAAAATTACTAAAACTAACTAAAATTAAAATGAAAGCGGATAATAAAAAAATAAACTAATTTAAAATATAAAAAAGCTATAATAGTATCTCAATGATACTATAACAAAATACAGCTTGATAATATTATTTGGTTTATTTTGGTTTTTATTTGTATTAATAATAACCTGTGTCTTGCTAAACTATATATATTGTTTTTATTAATTTATTTCTATTGTTATTTATTAATAAAAATGTGTATTATTAAATTAAATAATTATTAATAATGTGGAGGTATGATTTATATGTTTGTTTATTAATTTAAATGATAAAAATATTAAATTAAATATTACAATCATTTCTTTAATAATTCTAAACTGTATAAACTATATGGATTTATTTTTAAATAAAAATTGAATAATTATTAAATAAAATAAATTATTCATATTTAATACTTTTTTAATTTATTTAGTAGCTATAATTAAATAAATATTACTGTCACAATAGCGATATAGAATATGGCTCATCCTGTCAGATTGTATAGAGATACTTTTATCAAATAAACGTATTTTCTCTCTCTGTCTAAGATGAGGGTCATTCTGAGGACTCCATTAAGGACGTGTGTCGCCCGTCGGGGTCGTATTCCTCGCCTCCAGGAACACTGCCCATAGATGGCCGCACGTCCTCCAGCCCAGGACCGCCCAACACTGACACGCCTTCCTCCGTCCACGAACTGCCCCGCCCCTTCTCGGTGTCGCCCTTCTCGGGCGAGAAACTTCCCGGAGATCAGCTTCTGCAGAAGCAGCTCCTGTCTCCCCTCTTTAAAAAAGACGGCAGCTCCATCATGGCGTTCCCCACCGCCCTCTACGCCGCTAAAGCGGCCCTCATGTCGGCCAATCAGAGTGCCTCTATGCCAGTAGCTATGGAGACAGGCTTGCCAAGCGACCAATCGGAGAGCGGTAGCTCAGGGGGAGGAGATGATGACCAGTTGGACACTGCAGAAATCGCTTTTCAGGTCAAAGAGCAGCTGCTGAAACATAACATCGGTCAGCGCGTGTTCGGCCACTACGTGCTGGGCCTCTCGCAGGGCTCTGTCAGCGAGATCCTGGCTCGACCCAAACCTTGGAGGAAGCTCACCGTTAAAGGCA
Organism: Zacco platypus; assembly: GCA_038088235.1. NCBI lineage: Eukaryota > Metazoa > Chordata > Actinopteri > Cypriniformes > Xenocyprididae > Zacco > Zacco platypus. Next base: position 4,049,133 of record CM076073.1, read on the forward strand.
AAGAGCCTTTCATCAAAATGAAACAGTTCCTGTCAGATGAGCAGAACATCCTGGCTTTACGCACCATCCAGGTTCGCCAGCGAGGTGAGTGGACCGAACCAACCCAGAGAAACTGTAACACTCATTACGTTGGCTGCAGAAAAATTTCATACATACATACACAGGGCTTGACATTAACGGCTGTATTTCAGCAGTGGCGTTTTACGCAGTCACTCCTACTAGCCACTTTTACGGGTTCAATTTTATACATATCAATACTGAAATATCTGAAACACTTCCAATACTCATTTTCCACAGAATTGATACCTGAAACCAGCTGCTCTTTCTCTATCTCTCATCTCTCCGACAGTGAGTTGACACACAAACCCGCCTCCCCTCACTCACTCGCTTCATTTGATCTGGATGAATATTGTTAGTGTTACAGGGCTTGAATTGCACGCATTTCGTATAACTTTACTCATTCCCACAGATTTTGTCCTCGCACCCAAAGTGCGCACACATAAAGCCGCCTCTCAGTACTAAAGTTCTTTTTCACTGCTTATTGCACCAGTCAAATACACACAAAATAATATTAAAATGTTGAGTATTCACATAAACAGTCAGTTGTGGTTTAAGTGAACGTAAAACAGTTACATGCATAATGGATCTGTGCGTCAGGTCTTAAAGTGACAGCAGCCTAATAAACTGCTGCAGAAATCACAAAACAAAATGCACACAAACGTTTCCCTGCTCTTGATATACAATAACTGATGAACATATATGGTTTTAATGAGGTAAACCAAAAAAAAAACTGTTTATAACTATATGAGGGTGTGTTAGAACCCAGAACCTCTCTGACACGCTTATCAAAAGTTCTACCATCAGACCATTAAGGAACATAAGCATTCCATGAGAATCTATGCATTTATTTACTTACTAGACAAATCTCAGAACTAACAATATGTTGTATTATAACATATGTAATTAAACTGAATATACTGTTGAAATTGATTTCTTGTAATGTTATTTTTTTGCAATTGTTATTGTACATATCATTGTATTAACAACCTCCTCCCCCCAACTTCTGTCCCACCCGTCTTTTACAACAAAGCTACGCCACTGCTATTAACCAATCAGATTTTAAAGTATGGGTTAAGTTTGGGTTACATTAAAGACAATATTTTAAATCACAAAAAAAATACTATCAAGATATCAGCCTATAACAAAATCACCTTCATGGCTCTAAAAATGGGATCACATATTCTTCTGATTTTAGGTGAATATGATCCTTGAACATGAAATGTTCTCGACGGGTTTCAAGAGAGATCACAACCAATATTATCCTCCTGCTGTGTCCTTCTAATTTGATTGCACAGTATGGAGGAGAAATGGGTTGTGAACTGTGTTTCATGTTTTTGACCGGTCCCACAGGCCCATCTCTCATCCCTCATCCTGAAGATGTCTCTTCCCTCTAAACCCCATAGAACCGTTTCAGACCCCCAGAGAGAATCAGTCCAGTTTCCTGTACAAACGTTTCCATCACTGTAACTTCCGCACTCCCTTCCAAACCCTGTATTTGTTGTGATGCTCTCACAGCTCTGTTTTCTTTCTCAGTTTTGAAAGTAAAGCTTTCACGTGTTACCGCACCCTCACTTGATGCCAGCTTCTCAAAGGCGGCCATTGATCTAGCAATCAAACGCAAGGCTTTGGAGCTGCTCTCTGATCAACCGGCCCACTCACCTCACCTCCTCTCTCTCCTTTACCCTCTCCGGCAGGGAGCATCACTCCTCGCATCCGAACTCCTGAAACTGGGTCAGACGATGCCATCAAGAATATTCTAGAGCAGGCCAAGAAGGAGATCCAGTCACAAAGAGGTGGGTACAAAGACACAAAATCCACAGGCAGTTTATGAATCGCACACTGCTACCTACACACTAACACACAGCAGTTCTCAAATGGACTTTGATCTGCGCATGTGATTGTTTCGCATAATGGGATGCCTGATGTGTGTATGTTTGTTGGAATCATCCACTCGTGGTCCTGAATTACTTTCTGTGCTGCAGAAAAGAAAAAAATCTCAAAATAAGAAAACATTAACTTGAATGGAATATATATTTTAAGCCTAACTATAACAATTTTTAAAAAATAAATAAATAAAATTTAATTAAGAAATAAAATGAGCCAAAAATAAATGTAAAAATATGTTCTCTGAAAACAAGTTCTATTAGTGTGTTATGAAATTGTGCTTCTAAGGTAAATTCATCTTGTTTATTAAAGGATGTTGAGATACAAAGACAAAAATGTAGATATATGTGCAAGCAATAACATGGTCATGGGTTCGAGTCCCAGGAAATACTCATACTAATAAAGGCTGCATAAGATGCGTCATTGTGCACTGTCTGCTATATTTAATTAATTCTTAATTATTTCTATTAATAATAATTCTATTTCAAGTGTAATGATGCATAAGCATATATTTTTTTAGCATAAATATAACAGTGACATATATAAAAAAACAAAAATAAATTTAAAGATATATTCTCTGAAAATATATATAAAATATATAAATAAAATATATTGTATCTTATATAATTTTGCTTTTTGAGTGCTATTATTTTGTTTATTAAAGAATGTTGAGATAGCGAAACAAAAGTACACACACTAATAAAATGTGCATCTTAAATGGCACTGGTCATACAAGGTGCATTTATGTGCACTGTCTACTTTATCTAATAATTAAGATTTTTTTTTTAATAATAATAATTACTATTATATTTATTTATTATAAAGAAATTATCTAAATATTTTTTAAAGAAAAAAACAATTGTATGTTCATCGTATATTTTTTATTAAATATTACGAATATGTTTTTAAATAATATAATGTAATCCACATTTTAAATAAGCCATACCAAAGTAAAAGTACCCCAGTGAAAAAATAAATATACTAAAATGTATGTGAAATACATTTGTTTCATGCTACTTCAAATACATTTATATATTTATGTACTTAATAAAAAATACCCTGCAATTGTGTTTTTGTATACTAAACTGGAATGCTTAAAGTCTGCTAAATTGGAACAACTAATTTTGTACTTAATCCACGTTAATTGTGTGGAAGTAGTGCTGAGGTCCAAATAAAGATCATATAGTGATTGTGCTAAAATATTGCAAGTATACTTTAGGTACACTTTAAATATCTTGCATTTAACGACTAATAATATAATATCAATATTATTGGTATTAAAATACATTTTGGGCTTAATATTAAGAAATGTGCATCATGAACAAGTAGTACTCCATTATATGTATATCAGTAAGTTTCAAGTGATATGTCAGTAAATGTTATTTGAACTATACTTAGTATGAAATAAATGTATTTTAAATATAATACTTTTTTACGAGGCTAGTTTGACTATTCATGCCTCTGTTCTGATCTGTGTGTTGGACAGGTGATTGTAAGTCTTCTCTGGGCTGTTCTTCAGGCCGTAACAGCTCTGGAGGAAGTAGCAGTTCTGACGAAACCATCAAGAGCATCTTGGAACAGGCCCGTCGGGAGATGCAGGCGCAGCAGCAGGCCCTGCTGGAGATGGAGGTGTGCGGCCGGACGTCCACCAGCGAGCGTCTCGTTCTGCAGGATCCCACCAAGTGTCAGCCGCCCCCCACGCCGCCCTTCATCAAGCAAGAAGAGGGCACGTCTGTGCCGGCGTGCGTGTCCAATCCCACCGGCAGCCCTCAGACGCCTCTCAGCGTCCTGTCACCCGCCGCCTTCGTCCAAAACATCATCCGTAAAGTCAAGTCAGAGATTGGCGAAGCCGGCGCGTATTTCGACCAGCACTGGTCCGCCGAGCGCGGCGCGGTCGTAATGGGAGTGAGCGGCACCTCTCACCCGTTCACCTCCGTCTCTCCGTCGCTCTCCTCCTCTTCGTCCACGTCCATGCCTCGTCCCTGGCCACGGATGGAGAACGGAGACTGCCCTGTAAACGGCGAGGAAGCGTCCGCGCCGGAGGACGAACCTGTATTGGGCCGGCAGGTGGAGATCAAAGTGGAGCCGGACGCGTCCGTCAGCGGCGAGGCGCCCTGCGGAGGAGGACGGGTGTCATACTTCCCCACCTACATCCCTCGAACCCTGAAGCCCACCGTCCCGCCGCTGACCCCGGAGCAGTATGAGATGTACATGTACCGTGAGGTGGACACCCTCGAACTCACCCGGCAGGTGAAGGAAAAACTGGCCAAGAATGGGATCTGCCAGAGGATCTTCGGAGAAAAGGTGGGATTGTTTGTGTGTCCTAAAACAGCACAGCTGGAGAGAACGTTTCTATATTATAATGAGTCGAGATCAAAGCAATCAGTGCATGAAACTGTTTTTTTTTAATTTAATTTAATCTTATTGTGTGGAATAAGCAGAAATCTGATTCGGTATTTAAACATGCATATCTAATTCTCCTCTTAAAATTCAGAAATTTTTGTCATTAAATCAATATGAAATCAAAACCACATTTACTTTCTTAATACATGTGTCTGGTCTTATTGTGATTAATCTGTGCATATTTTTCCAAAGAAGAAATGATGCCATGGCGCTTGCCTTGCAGTTATTTCGGGTTTTGGTTTTCTAGAATTTGAATTTCTTCTTGTCGGTCACCTCAACCTGATTTGCATGTAATTGCAGTGCAATTATACTCTGTAATTCAATCCATGCAAAACAATATGAATCTACTATGGTAAAACTTTGGAGAGAATTTCAATTGCATTTGAGAATATATTTATTCTTAGAATAGTTTTGAGAAACTTTTCAAGTACTTTTTTTGGTCTTCCTTAGTATTTTTATCTTCATTTTAAACACTAGATCTGTCATTTTATCATTTCAAACTAGGGAAAAAAAAAAAACTTTGGTGCCCTTTATACACCGCCATTCAAAAGTTTGAGGTCAGTAAGTTTTTTTGGTTGTTGTTTTTGAAAGAAGTCTCTTCTTCTCACCAAAGCTACATTTATGTAATCAAAAATACAGTAAAAACTAATATTGTGAAATATTGTTGGAATTTAAAATAACATGATCAGAAATCCTTCTAATTCTAATGTGCTGCTTTAGAAACATTTCTGATTATCAGTGTTGAAAAGTGCTGCTTCATATTTTTATGTACATTTTTCAGGATTCTTTGAGGATTTTACAGATTTTATATGAAATAGAAATCTTTTGTAAGATTATAAATGTCTTTACTACCACTTTTGATCATTGCATCTATTCTGAATGAAAATATTTCCTTTCTGACCCCAAAGTTTTGAACAGTAGTGTAAGTTCAGTAATGAGCTGCCATCTGAAGCTCTCGTATTGTGTGTTGTCTTTTGCTGCCACCTAGAGGTCACTAGAGGAGTTTGACAGTGAAAAGCAGTGAGGTTTCTGTTCTGTTATGAAGGGAAGCCCAGGGCTGGATAGGTTACTTTTAAAATGTATTTCACTACAGATTACAAAATACATGCTTTAAAAAGTCATTTGTAACGTATTTCGTTACATTACTCAAGTTTAGTAACTTAACCTAAATACTTTAGAATACTTTGGAATACTAATAAGTGTGAAACAAACACAAAAAAGGTCATTGCAAGTTTTTATCTCACAATTCTGACTTTTTCCCTCAGAATTGTGTGATATAAAGTAGCAATTGCGAGCTATAAAGTCAGAATTATGAGATATAAACTCACAATATTGAGAAAAGTCCGAATTATGAGATATTAACTGAAAATATTGAGAAAATTCAGAATTATGACATTTAACTCACATACTAAATTCACAACTGCAGAAGTCAGAATTAAAAATGCAAACTCACAATTGTGAGGGGGAAAAAAACAAATTGTGAGAAAAAGTTGCAGTGACCTTTTTTACAATTATAAAATGACTCACAAAACATGAAAACAGTCGAAAACATGAAACTTAACTCTGATTTTAACAGACTGTCAGAGTCAGAGAATCACCAATTGCTGTTTAAATGACATTAAAACTCAAAGTAATCACTTTGGTAATCTAAAACACTTTTCAGATGTAACTGTAATCTGATTACCACCCAGTTAAAATGTAACTGTAATGAAATACAGTGACTCAAATTTTGTGTTTTAAATTTGTAACTAAGTTACTTGTATTTCGTTACTGTAACATTATGTCTCATCATCTGCCTCTGTCTCTCTCGCAGGTGTTGGGTTTGTCTCAGGGCAGTGTGAGTGACATGTTATCCAGGCCTAAACCCTGGAGTAAACTCACTCAGAAGGGACGCGAGCCGTTCATACGCATGCAGCTCTGGCTGCTGGACCAGCTGGGTCACGGACTCAACCAGCTGCCCAACCACAGCCACAACCAGGGTCAGTCGTGCTTACAGATTAGAGGAATATGCCTCCAAACACAAACAACTCCACCTACACACAGCCAATAGGTTTTTTATGATTTCTTGAATGCAAAAGGAAAATTCTGTCATCGATTCGTGATCAATGTTTATACGTGAATAAAATCATTAAATTAGTCTGTTCATCGAATAAAGTTGTCATGTCTCTTCAGAAGACTTAAATAAGTCTTGATGATTCTTTTTGAACCATCAACGTTTTGGTAATCTGGCCTTTCAATGGAGGGATGAAAATTTCTCAGATTATAAGTTTTAAAATAATAATAAGAAGCCTGCTTTCACACGGTATCTGTGTAAGCGCTCGGTGAAGAGCGTCATTGATGTCTACTTACAATATGTTTTTGAAGCGTTGATCATTGTAGCCAATCACAGACATCCGTTGAGCGCCTGAACACAGGTGTTTAAGAATCCACTCAAAATGCTAGGGAAAAGTGCTGGTATCGTCACATTTTTAACATTTCAGTACCGACTTTTGGCAACACCAGTGGGAACGCTATTACATACTTAATTGGAGGTTTTATCATAATTAAAAAACCTAAAATGCCTCTGACTGTAAACACTAATATCATCTTTGCTGTTGGTTCTCAGATAAGAGCCCTGTTACGACCCGTTCGTCCCCGTCCCCTCCTCCGAGCCCTGAAGACGGACACCCCAACATGACCCTGGAGCCCGTCAGTCTGGCGCTGGAGAGCAGTAAGGAGAACCAGCACCCTCAGCACGTGGAGCCGCACGGAGGGAAGAGCACCCCGGGCATGACCGTCCCCCAGCAGCCCCACACGCCGCTGGGGATCCAGGAGCTGGTGGCCATGTCGCCAGAGTTGGACACGTACGCCATCACCAAGAGAGTGAAGGAAGTGCTGACGGACAACAACTTAGGTGATTTACAGCACAGTATAAACAGCACTTTGCGAATGACAGCATTTTAGTACGTGCAAAATAACCATTTTTGAGTGAGCAACACTGTTCAGATGTTTGAAGGAAGTCTTTTATGCTCACCACGGCTGTATTATTTAATCAAAAAACAGTAAAATATTCTGAAATATTATTACATTTTAAAAGAACTGTTTTCTGTTTCAGTATACTTTAAAATGTACTTTATTCCTGTGATCAAGTTTGTTTGGTATCTATACATGACAAGTGCTCTCGACAGCGACAGAGCAGATCTGAATGTTTGCCGGGATCGTACTCGTCATAGCCGAATCATTTAGGGTGCAGCCAGATCAGTATCTGTATGTATATTTATGCAGGTCAGCGTCTGTTTGGAGAGAGCATTCTGGGATTGACCCAGGGTTCAGTGTCTGACCTGCTGTCCAGACCGAAGCCCTGGCATAAACTCAGTCTGAAGGGTCGGGAGCCGTTCGTCCGCATGCAGCTGTGGCTCAACGACCCACACAACGTGGACAAGCTCAGAGACGTCAAGAAAATGGAGAAGAAAGGTAAGAGAACTCAGTTTTTCAGTGATTCTGCATCAGTCCACAATCCTTTCAGTTTTTAGCGTTTTATTACGGACACTGCATTTTTGTCTTGTTTTCCACAAATATCTAAACATTCTTAAATCAAAATACATTTACTTGATAAGCAAAGTTGTTTACTGAAACAAATCATCCAAATCAAGTGAGTTTTTGCTTAAAACAGACTAAATATCTGTCATAACCTTGTTTTCCCTCTGAATTAAGTTTATTTTTCTCACCCCACAGAGATTTTTCTTGTTTTAAGCACAAACTCACTTAATTTTGATTTTTTTTTTTCAGAAAATAAGACTTAACTTCTTGAAGGCCCGCTCAAACTAAGAACTACAGAAATATATAAGAACTATATAAGAATTATAAGAACTATAAAAATAACTATTTTTGCATCCACACAAACACGATATCATTCTGTTTATTCAAAGTGTGTGTCTATCACTTTAAAGCAAGATGGATTCTGATTGGCTGTCAGTGTTTTTATTGTTCATCAGCTGGAAAAAAATCATTGTGAAAGTGATTCTAACTATATTGTTTCTCTCTGCTATTCTTTTACATTCAAAATGATTTTTAAAACCATATCTTTATCATTATTGTCATCCTTGGTGTGATTGAGCCTTAAGTCATTTTTCTTAGGTAAATGTATCTTAATTTAGGAATTTCATGGAAAGCAAGACAAAAATACAAATCAAGTAGATGACCCAGTTATTGTAAAGATTCATCTTTACTTCATCTCAACCAACTAACTGCTTAAATACAAAGTGTCTTTTTCTTCTTTTCTCCAGCGTATCTGAAGAGGCGATACGGTCTGTTGAGTCCCGGCTCAGACAGCGATTCCCCCGGCGCTCATTCTGACTGCATCAGTCCGGGTCTGACCCCGCTGGAGCTCTGCCCCTTCAGCCAAGCCAAGAAACCCCGAGTGGTGCTGGCGGCCGAGGAGAAGGAGGCTCTGAGGAAGGCGTATCTCCAGGAGCCGTACCCCTCACAGCACACCATCGAGATGCTGGCCGCCCAACTCAATCTCAAAACCAACACCGTCATCAACTGGTTCCACAACTACAGGTCTGAATCTGATGGGGTTTTGTTGTTGTTGTTGTTGTTGTTGTTTGGGCTACTTACCTAGTAACTAAAAGAGATGTCAAAGTTGTATCCAAACTTTTTGAAGCTTTAAGTGTGAGTTTGGCTCCACCTGCTGGACATTTGAGGAGTTGGAAATTGAGAGAGAACATAACTACACTAGTACAGTGGCATAGTTTTTCTTTTTTCTTTTTTTCAATAATATTTTCATAATTTTACCTTTGGTCCCCCCCAACCAGAGCTCACCATACAGTACATCATTTTTCAGAACAGTATCCCACAATGCAAAGTTCTAGAATGGAAGTCACATCAACACTAAACTCTATTTCTTTTTTTTTTTTTATACAAATGCTAAAACGTTTTATTAATAAACTGGATTTAAAATGTATAATAATTGTTAGATGATAACTGGATTCAATGAATTACACATGCTATGTAGTGAGATCTGTAGTATTTAAATACTATTTTCAGTTTTCATTTTAATTTTAGTTGAAGTTTTAGTCATTTTATGTTCTTTATTTTAATTAGTTTATATATAAATATGCATTTTCTTTAGTTTTATCTAGTTTAGTATTTCAATATTAACTTATTTCAGTTACCGTTTGTCTGGATTCAGTGATTTACTCAAATTATTGATACTTTAGTTTTCTTTATATACTGTTATAATTTTTTTTATATTTAATATTTCTAATATTTTGAATTAGCTTTTATTTTTATATTTTCAGGCGTTTTTTTTTTAGCTTTTTTATCAGTTTTTTTTTCTCATTTTCGTAACTAAAATTTCTAGTTTTCATTTTTTTTCCTTCTAATTTTTAAAAAATATTTTATATAAATATTTTTAATATTTCAATGTAAATGTATACATATCTGATTTTATATTTTATTTTATTACCATTTTAGTAGTTTTACTTAACAGTAACACACCGGTTAGATCATGTGACAACAACATAACTCACTGCAAAAAATAAGAACAGAAGGCAGTATGCTGTGCATTCACACTGTAAATGTATCTTTATTCTGAGTTTGTTTTACCATCATCTTCTAAGCAGGTCCCGTATGCGACGAGAGGTCCTGATGGAGGGTCTCCAAGACAACGACACGGACGCCGAACACAACAACTACTCCCCTCTGGCGTCCCACAGCCCCGTGTCCGACCGCGACGACAGGAAGCAGCCCTCGGCCGTCCGCAGCCGCCCTTTCAGCGCCGTCCCCCGCCGCTTCTCCGTCAAACAGGAGGCGAACGAGCCGGATGAAGAGGAGGAGCTGCGTCTGAGGCAGGCCAAGTGCTTCTCCGTCGGCGTCCAGTTCTCTCAGCTGAAAAGCGACCCGGGCGTCAGGGACGAGGAGCCGGGCCGCAGTCAGGGTCTACTCGCCGACGGGCCGCAGAGGAACAGCTTGGCGGCGGCGCACGAGGGCGAGGAGCTGGAGAAGTCGCCCGAGGATCCCGTCAGCTTCAAAGCTTCGTCCGAACCATCCCGTGGCAGCCTGGAGGTGTCGCTCAACTCGCCTTCTGCCGCGTCCTCACCCGGCCTCATGATGTCCGTGTCCCCCGTCCCGTCCTCTTCCGCCCCCATTTCTCCATCGCTGCCCAACCTTCCAGCCCCGAGCCATCATCCGCCCACCAACTACGGCCTGGAGTCGCCGTCGCTCAACTCCAAACTCAACAAAAGCACTCAGAGACGCAACGAGAAGATGGCCAACCTCAACAACATCATCCATCGGCTGGAGCGAGCCGCCAACCGGGAGGAAACGCTGGAGTGGGAGTTCTAGAGATAGTTTTAACGTCATCGTACGAGCCGCTCTGACGAAAAAATCTGGCCGTCAGATATTTATAAACACGTTTTAGGTATTTTGATAAAGTAACTTTGAATTCTGCGTCACAGCACTAGCTGGTTTTGTTTTAAACAGCGGAGGAGAGAAGAAGTAGCGGTGTCATGAAATGCACACTGATGTCTTGTAGATTGCCACTGGGTGAGATTATTCAAATAAAAGACCTCTGTCTTAAGCCATCAAAAAGCACTACTTATTTAAAAACAACAAAAGAGAGAGACAATGACCAAATTTGCTAATTTTTGAATAGCAGTTTTTCAACTTTTGTCTGTAAGACGGGACACGAAGTCAAGTGACGTGCGACAGCTTCACCTTGACCGAGGGATAGTCCTAAAAGACTCTAAATAGTGAACACTGCATATGTATTTAGTTTCTTGGTGACATGTTTTGGAACTTTTGTTATACAAGCGTACAACGTGTGATTGTGTGTGTTGTAGAAATCGTCTGCAATAGCCTTCTCTGAACAAGATGTAGCATGGAACATAATTTACCCTCTATTTCCTCTCTAGATAGTAACCTGTGATATACTTGAGCGATACTATAAAAAGAGAAAAACGGTAAAAAACAAGAAAAAAGGAAATGTAAAAAAAGTCGGTATGACGGTAGATGCATTTTTTTTATTTCGTGAACGTGTCATTTTTTTATTTCCGATTTTTTTGGTTGGATACTTTGAGGTTTTACACCAGGGCTCTTGTGCACAGTTCACACACTGCAAAAAAATGCTTTTCTTACTCTTGTTTTCTCGCACAAATATCTAAATGTTTTTTAAATCAAAATGTATTTCCTTGAGAAGCAAAATGACTTAGGATATTAAAGGGATAGTTCACCCAAAAATGAAAATTATCCCATGATTTACTCCTCAAGCCATCCTATAGGTGTATATTATTATCTTCTTTCAGACAAACATATTTGGAGTTCTATTAAAATATATCCTTGCTCTTCCAAGCTTTATAATGGTTGTGAATGGCGCTCCTGATTTTGAAGTCCAAAAAAGTGCATCCATCCATCATTAAAGTAATCCATACGGCTCCAGAGGGTTAATAAAGGCCTTCTAAAGTGAAGCGATGGGTTTTTTCAGAAAAATATCCATATTTATAACTTCATAACTAAAATAACAGACTGCCTACGCAAGTATCGTAAGCTTAGACGCCTGTCTAGGGCCGTGCAACAAACTCAAGCTCCTCTTCTCTTATATGGAAATCCTCCAACATTTCTCTGTAAAAATTCTTATTTTAGACTTCTAATTTGTGACCGGTGTTTTATAAAGTTTTATAAACTAAAAAGGCCTTCTGAAGCGAAGCCGTGTGGATATCTTTTATGATGGATGGATGCACTTTTTTGAACTTCATAATCTTGAGCCCCATTCACTGTCATTATAAAGCTTGGAAGAGCCACGATATTTTATAATTTAACTCTAATTGTGTTCGGCTGAATGAAGATGGTCATATACACCTAGGATGGCTTGAGGGTGAGTGAATCATGGGATCATTTTTGGCTGAACTATCCCTTTATGTTTTGTTACTGAACAATTACTCAAAATTGAGTTCATGCTTAAAACAAGAAGAAATATCTGTCAGTGAGGTATGAAAAAAATCTTATTTTCCCTTTGAATGAAGTTTATTTCTCTATGGAAGCTTCTTTCTGCCATGGAATAAAAATAATAAAGGCAACTGCAAGTTTTTTATCTCACAATTCTGAATTTTTCCTCAAAATTGCAATTTATATCTCACAAAACTGAGAGTTGCAATATTTTTTAAGCACAAACTCAATTAATTTTGATTTAGATTTTTGATTTAGATATTTATCGTGGAAAACTAGACAAAAAAAAACATTTTTTGCAGTGCACATCCTCAATAATTCATCACATGTACGTCACTGTCCCGTCGAGCTGGACTCACACAAACACACGGGCCAGTGCACTTCCTGTGACCTCTAACGTTTCAAGCATACTTTGCCACCCAGAGGTTTGGATATAAATGTAAGATACGTTTCAAAGGAGCCTCAAAGACCACCGACAGAAAGACTGGTGGGGTGGGACGGGGTTTTCACGGGGATTTGTTAGCATGCATAAGTTTTAAACTGATCAGTGATCCAGTCGTGGTCTCGGGTGGCGAGAAGAAACATGGCGTACTGGTTTTATCATTCTTCATCCATCTATCCGTCTGTTTTTCCTCCCGCATGAGAGTCGTGGGTCTCTGCAAACTCCCTCCTCTGAATGGAATAACATGACATCATGATCCTCCTACATGAGGGAACCTATCCTATTGATGTCACTTCCTGTGGAGAATGACTGTATGTTTTTCTATGGCAGTGTAACACTTTACGTTCAGGTCATTTTATAATTGAGACATTTTAGCAGGGAGTTTAAAATAAATGCACTTAAACTCAAATTATGACACGCTGGACATCAGACGAGAATCTGTTTTTAGTGCGCTATAATTGTTATTTATCATCCCATGAGCACTTGGTGTCATTTGCTGTAATCTAGTGATTTTGATACTTATTTTCAGGTACTCTTTATACTGCTGGAGATTCATGGAAATTTTACTTCATAATAATTCTAATAATAATAATAATTCAAAGGCCGGAAACATACTCTTCTCAAGTATGCAAATACAGATGTGAATGCTGCTTCAGCGCATTGCAAGCCTGCAGACGTACCTACGGTTTTTTTTTTTTTATTTTGGAATAGCACGCACAATATTTCATGGCTACCTGACAGATATCGCTGAAATCTCTGTGACAGAACAAAACTCTGTAGACGATAAATCGACGTCAGGGAAACGCCCCGTGATTGTTAGCCAATCAAATGCTCTCTGCCTCTCAATCATTTTACGTGCTCAGGTTGTTTTGAAAAGAGGGCATTAAAGGGATATTTCACCCCAAAATGAAATTTCTGACTTCATTTACTCACCATCAAGATCCAAAAGTTATTTTTGAAGAATATGGGTAAGCAAGCAGTTGATGGACCCCATTGACTTCCTTAGTATTTTTTTTTCCATACTATGGAAGTCAATGGGGTCCATCAACTGTTTGCTTACCCATATTCTTCAAAATATCTTCTGGAAGAGAGAAATTCATACAGGTTTGGAACAACTTGAGGGGGAGTAAATGATGAGAGAATTTTCATTTTGGGGTGAACTGTTCCTTTAATGCTTGGCATTATCGAAATGCCAAAAATCATTTAAAGTTCTTGCAATACTCAAGGGGGCGATAGAGTTTGCTTTAAACCGGTGGTTCTCAAGCTTTTTGACCCAAACACCCTGCATATTTCCTTCAATATTTCTGATAAAATTGACTAAAATAGGTTTTTTTTTGTTGTTTTTTTTTACTGGGCAACAAACAGAAACAATAGTTATTGAGGGGGAAAAGTAATAAAAAAATATTTTATTTTTTAATTGTATGTATTTTTAGCATTTTCAGTTAATTTAATTAATATTAATATTATCTAATTCTATATGTATATATATTTTTCTAATTTTATATATATATATATATATATATATATATTTTTTTTTTTTTTTGTATTATGTTTTGTTTTTTTTTTGTTTTTTTGCAGCCCTCTTCCAAGTTTGCTGAGCCTCCTAAAAAATCTAAATGAAATTAGTAAATTTAAATTTAATTAAGTATGTTTATCCATTTGGTGTGTCCAGTGTATTTGAACTGATCATTTAAAAAAAAAAAAAAAGTTATCAACTTTTGGGAAGAGAAGTGATATAAAACCATAGGAATTATGAGATTTTTTTCCCGGCCCTCTTCCGTTGAGAACCACTGCTTTAAATATCTGTGCCGTCGACTCGGCTGTGACATTCAGATAGCCAGCTATAAACTAAACTTAACTAAACGTAGCTAAATTTAGTTTAACTAGCTTGCACTGCAGGATTTTCTTCTGTTATGGCGGAGCATCAGATTCTAGTTGGCCTGGAAGAGTAAGCTGAGAGTTCACACTAATGCTGCTCTCCACATTGTTAAGATCATTATTTTTAGCTTGATTTTGCAAACTGGTATTTGATATCATGTTATTTGTCATAATTATAAACATCGGTTTGTACAACAAATAGTTTTTACCATTTACTGCACTTTGTTATTGTCAAAATTTCCCTAAAGCAGCTAATGAATCTGAAATCTCACACACTGACAGAAAACGGCTTACTTCTGCGATGAAAAAGAAGGTGTGTAACACCTTTTGGCCACATGGGAATTTCGTTCCGACACATTTCACTTGTGTACTTGCATTCACATACTTGCGTCGACTGTTTCTGGTCTAAAACTGAATAACGCTGAATCAAAAGCAGATGTTTGTGTACGAAACACTGAATGCATTTGAAGTCTGAACACAATGACCAAAGCAAAACAAACACTCTTTCCCAAAAAGGACGGCCTGTTTGTTTTGTATAACTTTGCGAACACTGAAACATGCAGCTTTTTAGACCTCACAAACCGTGAAATCGCATAAAGCATCAAAGCGCGGATGAGCGCTCATGTAGCGTTTGATCAATCCAGATGGTCGTTTTGCTGCTTCTGATTGAAATACTGTTTTTTTATTTATTATATTGACGTTCCTTTCCTACTTTATCATGTTTTATACTCTATATTTACAACTCCTCAGTAACACATGAGAAAAAAAAAACCACGCAGCACTTAGAAAAAATGAGAAGAATTGAAGAAAGTACAGCAATTATTCCGAATTTGTGTTCTTTGCCTTCATGTCTTGTTGAGGTTGTTAGAAAACACTTGCACATGTCTTAATATAGTACTGAGGGTCAGATCTTAAAACATATGTAAATATATATATAAATATTACACATTTACTGAAAAGGATATATCTTAAGTCCTTGACACTAGCGTGCTGATGATATTTAATAGAGTGTACAGTTATATTAACCAAACACATAGAGCCAGGGGTGGTCTGGCAAGCTTGCCCATGTTCTAGAAACTTCTCTCAGGGTAGACTTGCTTCTCTAAGCTTTACAAAACCTGTCAGGTCACACCACTGGTCAACGTTTACTCTTCCTAACCGCCGTTTGCTTTCCTTTCCACGTTCTCGACAAAGTGCAAATCTTTTAGTTGACTGGTCATGTGATTTGTACATCCGATCGATCGGAAATAAGAATCTCATGTACTTTAATTCTTACTCTTATTGATAACGAGCAACCAGACACCAACATCTGAACAAAACAGCTGAAATATGAATGCATCTCATCTGAAGAAGCGATTAGTGCAGTTTCAAATGAAACCTCAACAACTACTTGTTTTTTTTTTTTCTCTCATGTTATTGTTTGTGTGATAAAAATGTCCTGTTGACAACAGATTTTATGACCATTCTGAACTGCTTTGTTTGTAACATTTGTATTTTGCATGCCTTGTTTTATTTGCAAGGATCGGGAATGTTTGAGTGCCCCCCCCCCACATCCCCCAAGAAATCAGCACTTACACATAGTTTCACTTCCTGCCGGTTATAATGGATGATACTGTATTAGGCACTTTCCACGAATACAGTACAATTGGACTTGGGCACAAAATGCATCTTTTTTTTTTTTTTTTTTTGATTGATTGATAATTATTAGATAGCTGACATTATCATTACATGTACTGTAAATTTAACCAAGCATGAAAATTAGGTTTTAGGCTTTAAAAAAAAACAAAAAAAAACACGTATACCCCCTGAAAATGGTCTGTCTCATGCAAAAATGTCATCATTTTGACAATTGAAAGTCTACTATTAATAAAAAAAACTTTACTTAGACCAAAAATCATGTTTAGCTGTCCGTTTTCCATCGATTTTATCACATGATTGAACCCCAATACAATATATATATATATATATATATATATATATATATATATATAATTTGTATTCATATCTCCCCAAAAAGACCTCATCAATTAAACAGAACACTAAACAGCTTGTATAAAATGTAGTTTGACCTCCTGAGGATGATTATAAACATGCTATGAAGATAAAGCACCTCCTTTGACCAACTATTTGCTGAAAGGAAAAAGGCGTTTCAGGCCCTGTTTTGTTCCCTGTTTGTGGAAAGTGCCATTCCAGTTTAATAAAGTGAGTGGTCATGAGTAACTCGGCCAAAATTACTTTAATATCTCTGGTGCTTGAGTGTGTTTGTATTTGAATTATCCCAGAGCCCTCGTAAACACTGGCGTTTTGTTTATTTGAATGTTAAATATTAAAAACTGTCAGACTTGAAAATTTAATTGTCACTTCTGCTTATGATTTAATGTGTGTGTTTGGAGTTTGTACTGTGTAAATGAGGCTCTGTGGTGAGTATGAGATTGAATTCGACACAAGCGGGAGGCAGAACTCTGTTTGGTTGTTCCTCTTCTGCGCAGAAAGACTGGCTTTTTTTCCTCCATCCAACGTTTGCGCACATTTCCCATGACCTTATGGCAGAGCACTTAAAGCTTTGGTTGTTAAAGAGAGGACAAATAAATGTCATGTGTCTTTTAATCACATATGTACCAAGTCATTATTGAATACAGTACACCATTGTATAAACTTTTCTGGTCTGTGTGTGTGTTTTTTTTACACCTCGTACTGTTTTACGAATCAAAATCCGAGTCATTTTCATGGTAAAAGGCTTTACATTAACAAAGCATTGGTAACATTCATTTACAATCAAGTCCAGTGGCATAAATGCTATTTCATGATTTTTTTTTTTGCCATTTAAAATTTGCTGGAAAAAATATTAAATTGCCAGCAGATTAGTGCCAATAAACAGGAGGTTCTCTATGACAACTTTTTGTAGGCATACAGAAAGAAACATGAATAATATTCACTGGATTTGTGACAACTAGCCCCGGTCTTCCCAATAAAGTTCAAATCAACTTGTTTTCTTAATTCACTCTCATTCGAACACCTAATACAAACATGTTTTTTGTTGTTGTTGCTAAATTCATGTCTCCATTGTCTCTAGTTATTTATTTATCCATATCTATACTCATTCATTGGCCCCAACAACCAGTTACGACACCCACTTCAAAGCTTGTTTACATATCCGCCCCTCCCCCACGGCTCATTCGAACGTGATGACGCATTGTGCGTCGTGACGCCATGACGTCGGCGAGGCTGCGATGACGACGGGATTCCACAGTGGGACGGGCCGAATCTGCAAATGGCTACCAGGTGCAATTTGTTAATTTCTCCTTCATTAATCTCCACTCCTGCGACTCGGAAGAAAGCGTATTCCCGCTCTGCATCGCAGGCTGCCCGCAGGTGAGTGAGCTGAGTGGTTTTAACCGGAGATGCGGCTGTTTTTCGGTGTGTTTTGAGGCCTTATCTGAGGGGTCCGCCCTCCGCTCGCGACAACAACAACAACAGACACCAAAACGGGCCTCTGCTGAAGAGAAATGTCAAAAATGCTTCACGTGAGCCTTAAAACACAACGCGGTTTTGAGCGTTGTGCTATTTACTTTGTTTGATACACATTTAACCGCTGACGGGGGTCGAAATGCGGCCTTTTAGCTCAGTTTTTGTCGGTTATTCCGCTCGCGCTCCAGTCAGTGAACCCGCCGCCGCGCGGCTGACTGACTGACTGACAGACCGAGCGCGAGCGCCTTACAACACTTCACCATGGTAACCAGCTTTACGCAATTGGTGTTGCTATAAATTTGTCAAGAAAATGCTATAAAACACTCGCTTTAGTAGTGTACCGCTTCCACCGTTATAGTGACTTTTATCAAAACAAAGCGTTAGAATACACCACAATGCATTGTTTTCAGGTCTTTTTATGACAATGGTTTTACTTTTGTGCACAATAACTCCGCATAATAACACTTACCACAGTTGTTGTTACTACAGTATTCTGGAAGCTTCACTTTTTGGAGGAGATCCTGTAATTATGACCTCACAGTTGGAACAATAACTGTAATAATTATGGTGATGCTGGAGACTGATTACCATGCTTAATGTTTCATCATAACATTAATAACATTCATTTAATAAATTATGATGTCTCATTCAAACCGTGCTTGAAGCCTTTAGAATATTTGTAGAGCGTTTTACTGAAGCAAGAACCAGATTTGCCATGGAGACCATAGTTTTCAGAAAAATGAATGGGATTTTTACTTCCAGAACCTGACTGCTGCTTTACTGTGGTAACTAAGGTATTCTGTGGTTGGAAATTGAGTAAGGCATGTGTTGGGTTTGTTTGGGTTTCTGTCAGGTCCGCGTGGAGCTGGTGGATCGTTTGGCTCGCCTGCTCATGTTTTGGTGTTGGGTTTCTCAATCTGACTCATGGTGTGACTTGGGAATGAAATGCATCTGGTTAAAAGTCAACTCAACCTGCTGAATGAGCACGACTGAATGACTTCTAAACACCGCGGATAAAACCTGAATGATTGTGTGGTTACACATCACTGACTCCGACTCGATCAATAGTAAACCGGAGTGACAGGAGGGCGAGTGGTTGAGTTTATGAATGAACAGAGAGGGATGATAAACATCTGTTTCTGCTGTTGATTTTAGACTTGTTTTATTTATTTATAATTTGATAGGAATTGACATATTAAACTGTTCCCTATAACTTTCTTAGAAACTGGAATGATTTGAATTGTTGCAAGTCAAAATATTGACGGCAAAATATAAATATGTGCACTACATTAAAACGGGACAAGCGGTGTATCTTGCAGTTTGTCAGTTGGTGTTTTAGTAAAACGAAACCGAATCATTCCCAGCGGTGGTTCAGGAATGAGAACACACAATACAGATTGACCTTTGGGACCGTAAGAGCGACACCTGAGATGGACAGAAAAATACTGAATGATTCTTCTGTCCACCTGCAGTCAGTTGACCTAAATGGAAGTGGAGAATTCTCCTGTTAGCCGCCGTTTCTGAACACCCAACACAGATATAGGGCCTAAAACAATGCTTTTGGAGATGGGCCAGTATGGAAATGGTTTGATAGTGCAGATAACAGACATCAGTTTTGTTTGAATACTTTTTTTATGTTGAACAGTTTGCATGTACTCCTGTAATCTAGGGTTAGGTATCGATACAGATGTCCCAATTGACCCTTCCTTCGCCGGCAGTTTGATTGACAGGCGATCTGACCAATCATAACCCTGAATCTGCCATTTTTGTCTGACAAAGCACTCAGGGGAGTTAGTAGATTAACGTTGGTGAACTTGAAAAATTGTGTACTCGCGTCTTTCCCCGCTTGAAACAACATTCCTTCATTCATGTTTATTTGACGCTATAAATGAACTAGTATGAAGAGATGATCGGTTCACTGGCCCCACCACAAAGTTATAATAAATGAATAAAGTAGTTGTATTTAATTCTGCAATCTTTGCTGGCGTTGTCATTTTTGGCAGCTACTGTGCAGTTAAACTGACTTTTTAATACTGCATCTGCCTACACGCGCAAAATCCAACTGTTTACACTTGTACGCGCCTACCCTGTGTGCATAAATGTGTTTTCGGCCGTGTAGTATAGATGGACCTCGCTTCTGAAACGCCAGTGTAGACGAGGGTTGTTTTCATTTTAACACTAGTGTAAATGGGGCCCTTAGATGTGTCAGTGAAATTGAACAATTCTCAATTCCAGTTTCGACACTACCGTCTAACTAATATAAGTGTCAGATTTATTAAAGACAAGTAAACGGTCATTAATATAAAACAAGCAATGGCAGAAATGAATACAATAGAACAAAGATACAAATGAAATAATTTGTGCTTTTAATGTTTTTCAGGAAGGTCTAACACGGTGTCTGCATCAGATGCAGCCTTTATCATGTTGCATCACGCAAGTCTGCATTCAACGCGACACTAATGTTAATTCCGCCTCGCACAGTCATTTGTTCAGATCACAAGACTAAAGTACAGTTGTAAGACTCTGAAAGGGCCAATCAGATTGAAGACAGACCCCTCAGCTGTCGTAAACATGAGCGTTTGCCTGTTAAAGATTTGTTTTATCAGTGGTTTCCAGACAGCTTCAAGGCGACCTCCACTGGAAGCGTGTGTTTGAATGTTTTTGAGGAGGGATGCTGTTGCCCTCTGGCCAGCAACCAACTAAACTCACACCATATGACTCTCAGGAGACACGCAGAGATCTTCCCATCCATGACACGGGTTACTGCTCCTCTGTTTAGTCTGACAACTTGGGTTTTGTTGTATTCTGCGGAACGGTATCATCTCATTCTTTATGCATCTTTAGTTAGCACAGCTTCACAGATAGCTTTCATTGGAAGGATAGTAAAAACTGGTTGCGGGTTGATGCGCTTCCAGAGAAGAGAAATCAATGACATAATGGCGTTTCTCAGGGGTATTTTAATTGCTGGTGTGTTCGTGCTTATTGCAAACTTTATTACAGTGTTTTTTAAATAAGTTTTGTGGCTGTTACATGTCTATAGTTTTGAACTCATCCATATGCTAGTGTTCTCCTACAAGAAATTAACTTTTTACAGATAAATAAGTGATATAGCATATCTATGAAAAGTCTGTCAATCAGTCGTAGGGTTGGTTGGGATTAAGGATTCAGATTCCACTCGTGCTTATCGATTTAATCACTTTCTTTCTAATATGGTATTAAAAAAAAATCTTATCACTTCACATTTATTCTTAGTCTTATTGCAGAACATTTTAATTGTAGCTGAATATCATGAATAAAATTCATTCAGCTAAAAAACGTGCACAGGGAACTTTTCCCTATGGTTTAAAAATACCATAGCAAAAACTAGCTTAACTAATATAAATTTAAACATCATAGAAGAAAAGTAAACACTTGGCTAATTTTGTTTGTTCTTGTTTAATTACTGTTGCACAAATACAATTGAAATAGTGTTTTAAGATGTAAGTATTCAGATACAAAGACCATAATCAAAATGGCATTTCACTTTATTTGTTATGCATTTTATTTTATGTAGTTACTCTAAGTTGTTGTTATTAGTCAAGAACAGCATGTGAATTGTCTTGTGATGTTTAATTAGTGTTAATGACAGCAGCAGAAATATTATGCTGCTGTCACTTTAAGAGCTGCACGGATCCAATGCACTTGTGTTTTCTTTGTCAACGCTATGTTCACACATAATTGACTGTTTTAGCCAGGATATTTTGACTTGTGTGCATTTGTCCGTTCAAGTATGAAAAGAGACAAGAGAACTCGGTTCAGTATTGTGCACGATCCAGTATGAGAGAGAACGGCGCGTGAGTCTTGCGCTTGAATGGTTTAAAGTCATATTAAAATGCGCACAAAGGAATCGATGAGAGAAATCAAAGTTTTATAACAAGTTTTCGATTGCTGACCTTAAATATATTCCAGAATTGCAATCGATTTTTTGATTCCCAACCCTAATCAGTTGTGATTAAGCAGCCTGAAATAATCTGCAATAAACCTTCTGTTTCTGATGAGTATATTGACTCTGGAGATGAATGGCTGTGTACATTGTGGTTTACTGAGAGCTCGACCCAACCACATGCTTCACTGACTTGATTTCACCCTACAAGCATGCACGAAGGGCTCTGCCCACCTTTGCACACAGAGAACCTGCTGTGAAGTGTGAAAAGCTGTACTGTCAGATGTTATGCAATGTTTGTTTGGAATGGAGAGTGATGGTTAAAGTTATCGTATCATATTATATATATTTTTTTTATCTCCCCTCTCCACAGGTTTCAATGTCATAACACTGAGTGACGGCATCAGCGTGGGATCATCCAAAACAAACCTCACCTCATTGTTTTTAGGAGTTTGGTAAGATTTCAAGTGTTTGCTTGAATGAGGGTTGTTCTTGTTGTTATGAGGGTATGTTTGGTGTACATCTCAGTAGTTATGCATTTCCTCTGAAATGGCTTGTTGGGAAACCCAAATTTCAACCCAACAGCCATCATTGCTTGGTAGATTCAATTTTTTAGGGCAAGGAGTATAATGGTCTAAAATCTAGTGGAAAAATAGAGGCATGTTTTGCAGTAAATTAACACTAGAAAGAATTATAATTACTACATACAGGTCCATATAATAGAATGGGATTAAGTAAATGGACAACAATATCTACCCACATGTGTATTAAACTAAAACATTAATGCATGAAAAATGCCTCAGACCATGAGTATTTTGAGGAAACTCCTTTTTAAATCAATTTTAAACTTATTCATTGAAACTGATCGAGAGACTAATTGCATGGCCTTATTTAGGAAAGTAGTAGACAAAAGTAAATTACCATCAAATCATTATGATATTCACAATGTGTTTTTTTCTTCTTCATGCAGACTGAAGTCTGCAAGAGAGCAGACAAGTGGCAGAAGACACGACAGTGTTGCACCCGCACTCCTTCACCGGGGCTATGGTAAACACCACCAACATCTTTTTCCCTGCGCGTGACTCCCAGGCATTGGTTCAAATGCTGAATCGGAAACTGCTCATTGATTTTCCCAGGCTTTTAATCAGCTGAAATGAACGCTGCTCAGACAGTGTCAAAGTCCCCTCCTGACTGCTGTCTCAGCGCAGATCAATGACCTCTTTAGACACAGACAGAGGATGAATGGATGGATGTGTGCTAGTGTCATCCGTGCGTGCTGCTCGTTATGAAACCGTTCAGGGTTTAAAGTCGTTCACAGCTGTTAGACGCATTAAGAAAGATGATGGTTGCATCATCTGTGAACAGCAATTGATTTCTATATTGATACACATTCTATTAGTTGCTTGGCAACTGTAAACAACCGACAGTTTGTATTATGAATGTTTTGTGGAACATTCATCATATTGCTCTTGCAGTCAGTTCTAAATTACAGTACTTTTACCATTAAGGGATATCCACTCTGCCGCATATCATAACACCCCTTAAACAAGGTAAAATCACTGTAAATTAGAAATAAGCTTTCTTATGAACCTTCCATTTTGAGAAACCCAAACGTCACAGTATGTCTCTTTTGGATTGAGTTGGAATATGTCTGCGTTCAGTGACGTGTGTTATATTCTGGTTTGCTGATGTGTCAGACAGTTCAACAAATGCCTCCTATGTGCGAATGCTGATGGATGTGTTTGTTTACACATTCTTTGAGTTATGCACATTGTTTGCTATTCTGCCCATCTATGCCCTGTAATTCTCTGTCTGGTTCTTTGCCTGTGCCCACATTGGGCCGCCCCGGCCCCTCTAGTGTGTTTACTGAGCCGTGCTGATGGCCATTGTCAGCGCTACACAGACGCCAATGCTGCTGATCCAACACACACACACACTCTCACACACACGGTACGTAGTTTATACAAAACCACATCCTCTGTGCGTATCTCATTCAGTACACTACTGTCTTTGACTGGGCAGCATTTTATGGCACAACCAGATCGCTCCGTCTTGAGGACTCCTGTGTTTGAGCTAGACAACATGGCGACACAGCTGCCCTCTCTCACAGAGTCTCTCCTATTTGTGGAAACTGAGTCCAAACATTCTCTGCCAATCTGAACTCTCAAGGCTACCGCGGACCGTAGCCTCTCATTCCTGCATACAGAAGTGAATGGAATGACTTATGCCCTGCACATCGCTGTCATGAATCGGGAAGCTCTTGCTGAATGCAGAACACAACTCTAATAATGTTTTGCACTGAAATTACATTTAGACACTGTCTGCTTGTATTGAGGTTTTGGTTTAATGTTTTAGGTTACTATGTAATTCCTGTACTTTCACTTGTGATGGTGAAGTCCTCAAAATAACCATTATTCTGAAGAAGTAGATGTGTCCAAACCTTTCACTGGCATTGCATGTTTAAGTGTTTGTCACTGGCAGTGGCATCTGTGTGAGTGATGGTTGTGGTCATGATTTACTATAACCCTGTTCTCTGAGAGTCTTAAGTAAAGCCGGCTAATGTATCGGTTACAGGAGTGCTTGTTATGTCAGAAATAGCTGAAGTGACCTCAGAGCAGGAAGTCCTGGCAAACTGAATGTTTGCCATTACAAATGTTTTGCTGCTCTGAAGCCCAGCCAAAAATGGTATTGGTTTAGGAAATGCTGTGATCACTCTGTCCCCAGTTTAGCTTAGATAATCACTCATTTAATCATGAATGATGTTTTATCCATATAACAGTTTGTTTTGGCCCTCGGGAGTGATAAAGCTGGAAAAGGAGTTTGTACATTTAGAACTTGTGATGTCAAATGTTTAGTCTCTGATAAAGAGGCGCTCGCAAGCTTTTTCAGCAGAATGTAAATATGTAGTGGAGTGAATGAGAACCTGTCTGGATCACATCGTGGGGAAAAAGAATAAATGCAGATTTATAATTTGGTTTTTATATTTTGCTTAAAGAAAATTACTCCTTTTTAGCACACTAAGATTCTTTGCATTGTATTGCGTAGTTTTTAAATGACAGTTCATTACAATTGGCACACTTCCCTGCCAAAAGTGTGTATATATGAGAACATTTTAGCTACATTATTCTTGATGGCATTTTGCAATAGTGTAATGCAGTGCTTTTCTGATCCATATTCTGCTTGACAGGAGGAGGAGGAGGGTCAGCAGAGTTTGGAGTGCATCCAGGCCAATCAGATCTTCCCTCGCAAGCCCCCTGTCCTGGAGGAAGATGATCTTCAGGTAATTGGGGATCAAGACCCCTTCAAAGATGAAGAATGTTCATTAGGATTTAGTGGGACCATTAAAATACTAATTTGTTTCTGACTAAGAGGGGAAACTCCGTTAACCCAGTCTTTTATTCATTCACTACTATTAGTAAGCCATTCATAGATTTATCTCCCCCAAAAGTGTAAACATTGATTTCCACAGCAGATAAACACCCTCTGGCTCGGCCTACTACAGTAGCCACGCCTCAAACTCTCACTATAGGTTGAGCTGGAAAGAGATTGATGGATCTGAGCAGGCCACTCTCAGTGTTCTGAGTTGCATTACAAGCTGAAAAGACATTCAGTTTTGGTTATAGGAGTGCAAGCCAAATTTTGCATTTACATCTTCAAAGATTAAACGGGTCATTAACACGTCAAAGCAAACAGGGCATTGCGATTGCAGTGCTCTACAATGGGCGCTTCGCTACAACATAATCATGCACCCATCCAGAAAGACCGTTGCTTCAACCTGTAAGGTTTACTTTGTGCCCGGTTTAAACTGCCTCAAATGCTTGTTGCACATTGTTAAAAATGCCCCCGGTGCAAATATGTTGGGTGGGTTTATAAGCGAGATTCGTGTTCACCCTAGTTTTATTAGCCCACTCGATTGCTTACTCATGACGCGTCGCAACACAGCTAAAAGTATTTCTAGTATGTTGGTCGTTTTATTAAAAATGGCCTACTTTTACCTGTTGAGACATGCTTTCACAAGCACCTATAAGAGCTGTGTGTGATGTTTGAGTTGGGGGAGCATAAAAGGGGCATTCGCAAAACATGCTGCACTTTTGTAATTCCGCTAGGTGCCACTGGTACAAACTACTGTACATTCTTCACCTTTAAAAACTTCAAAAACTACTGAGCTGTTTACCAAGGCAACATTTTAGCCATCATAAATGCTCTTGTGATGCGTAGCCGGTCCCAAATATTAGGCAGCAAAATTCTTTATTTGATCAATCTTACACTCCATTACTTGCATCTCTTAGAATGCATTGCAACAAGCACTGTGACACACCACGCATGACTATTAACAGCACTTCTATCATTTGATTATGAGGTACAATTTCTGTTTTAATGTATAACGTGAGAGAGCTCACCAGGTTTTCAAACAGCCTTTGTTTTCAGCACCCCTGACAGGAAGACGCATGAATGCTATTTTTCTGCTCAAAGTGTTTAGAAGCGTTTCCGATTATTATCTGTTGTAGGTGCCCTTCCCAGAGCTGCATGGAGAGTTTACGGAGTATGTGGGCAGGGCGGAAGATGCCGTCATCGCCATGTCCAGCTACCGCCTGCACATCAAGTTCAAAGAGTCTGTTGTTAATGTGAGTGAACTATTTATTTTTATTTATTTTTTTATCGCCAGATCTACTCGAACTAAAAATAGATGTTTTAATAGTCTGTAGCTAAGGATACGTGTCTGAACTTTTTTTTTTTGTTTTTTTTTACTGAGCTGTTTCCAGATTTTGCTAAACAAATTTATGAGCTCTTTGTTCTTTGCAGAATGTACTAACCTACTTGGCAGAGATAATGAAACGAGCAGAAATGAACAATTTGCATCTCTAAGCAGTTGAAGTGGAATAAATGGATCTTCTGCATTTAAACCAAATCGAAACTGAACCATATTTGCATTTCAGACCTCTTCACTAAATCTGCGCAATTCAATCTGGGCCGCATGTGGAAATATTGGGTGCATAGTTTTGTAGTGGCTTATTTTTTCACCCTCGGCTCAGTTACTCGAGTGTGGTCTGTTCCGCTATAGTGGATGAATGGCGTACAATATAGCTAGCCCAGTGGTCACTGAAAAACACTTTTATATGGTGCATGCTGCTAAATTTAGAACCCACAGATGATGTGATGGGTATTTGGGGTCAAAGAGCCACAGTTACATCAGGCACTCTAACACTGGCCAGTGGCTGCAGGCACCCTGTATGTGTATCGAACAGGACTGTCTTTATTAGTTCTTCTTTCACCGTTTCTTCCTGGGTCTGTTGCCATGGTTGCAGTGGCTTTTTGATTGGGATCGTCCACCCCCATCCTTTTAACTTGGCACTATATTAAGATTCTGGTTACATACTAATAATCTGCTCTGCTATACCCCTTTACCCCTCAGAGACCTGCTGTCACGATCCAGAAACCTACTCATTCCAGTGTAGTACACAGAGCTGCCTGTTCCTGAACTGCTGCTGGAATGCTCCGCAAGAGGAGTGATGGAATATTCTGGGTTAAATGCAGAATAGTATCTAGCATTCTGTCATAAGTTAGTAGATATGCACGTAAATGGTATTTGCAGTGATGCACTTACAATGGCAGTCTATGGGGACGTGTACTGGATGTTGTCGGTGTTCATGTAATTTGTGGTACTAATATAATTTCAATATTTTTCCGAACACTCCACGCCACCCCAAACCATTTTGCATTAGGGTCCTGATCTCTGTTGGGATTCATTTTGCAATAATGAGTCTGGCTGCACATTATCCCTAAATTGTTTTCTGTTTGACACTTGCTGCTGAGCTTTCATTGTAAGTGGACCACAAACGGAGACAAAATAATTAGCAAGATTGTTGCCTGTGGTGATTAACGGTGGTCCACAGATAATGTTAAGTTTGACTTGTTTAACCCAAAATATTCCTTCAACGGGGTTTTTCTGCTCGTTTATATACGATCAGGCAGCTGGTTTTGTGGCTCGTGGGTGATCAGCTCAGTGCTGATTCATCAGTTGATATCTGTGACAGTCACTTATTCAGCAGAGTAAATGAGTGTGACGCTCTGTGTGCCTGTGAAAGAGGGAGTGTTGTGCGTGAGGTGTGTGTGTTTGACACGGAGTGTGTGACTACAGGCCAGCTAGTGAGGCCGATAAGCTGTAAGAGCAAGTGTACAGTGTGGGACTTGACAGAGGAAGGATATTGAGAGTGTGAGGATTTTTTTTTTTTTTTTTTTTTTCCCAACAAATTTTGCAAAATGCACAAATTGGAGCACAACAGTGCAGAAGTCTTGGTATGCCTTATGGATTGATTTTTAGAGCAAAGATTGCAAACTCTGGATGATTTTCAGTGATCCAAGCCACTGAAAACATATGGAAATGCGTATAAATACGGAAAAATTGCATATAAAGCAAAGTAAATGCTGCTCCACCCAAACTCATCTCTGCGACGCACAGCGTTTGGGTTGCTTGTAACATGCATTTGAAAATGCTATGTGCAACCATCTTTCCAAATTTGTAGTGAGAATCATTTATAAATCTGTTAACAAAAGAGAAGCTTTACAGACTCCCTGTGGTTTTCCTTAAGTAAAATAAAAAGGTCTGGTTTAAAAAAGAATTTAATATTATAAACAGGAGAATTTCAATGCTAATACTTGGTATTCATCACTTTTTTTTCTTTTTTTTTAAACAGTACAATATTGCAAAAGTTATTGGCTAGTTTTTTTTTTGCTTTTGTAATTTTTAAAAAAAGAAATACTGTTCATGTTAGTTCACCTTGCATTAACTGATAACTTGATTTTAATAATGAACATTTGAAATTAACATTAAGAATGAAATGACATTTTATTAGGTAATCAAGCAGTTAACTAATGACACCTTAATTGTAAAGCGTTACCACAGACCAGTTTTTGGTCAAGATCTTGTATTCTATTGACAATGCAAGAGGTGACCACTCTGCCAATTCATGTCAAAATGATTCTTCATGCACTCAATCTCTTTTTTTTTTTTTTTCTTCACAATCTTAACCCTGATGGCATAGCCATCATGGAATATTGCCATGATACATCTTCCTACATGGTTGTTTAAAACGTAGGGTTAAAAGAACCGTTTCCAAACAAAACGTGCTAGTAACATAATCACTGTAATAATGATCCAGCCCTGTTTTTTGAGGGTTTTTTTTGCTTATTAAAATCAAAATGACTTTGGCCAGGCAGTGCATGTGTATAATATAAACTCATGAAGGTACCTCGCAAAAGTGATTTCAGACTTGGGCAGCATAACTGTTTAATGGTCTATAATAAAGTGGAGATAACTAAGCCAATGTATTTAATTAGTATTGGGATACATCTGCGTTGCTTTAAACTGATCTGATGAAAGCGTCTCACTAGACAGGATGTGGCACAATCACTGGATTTGGACAGGCCTTGTTGCCTTCCTTGCATATCCTGCCTGCAGAGGCAGCATTTTTATCAGCTTTTGGACGCAGCCAATATATCACATCCTTTTTTTTTTTTTGGCTATAGCTCACCATACCAGCGCTACTTTGGTAACAGTTTTTGGGAGAAAAAGACTATTAATCTCAGTAGTTAACCTCACTAATTTACTAGTTGGCCATCCATAATGCGGCTCAGTTATTATATCTCAAATATTTTCTGTTCTTACACTTTAACAAGCTCCCCAGGAATGTTTGAGTGCGGTCAGATTAGTACAGTGGAATTAAACCGCAGCCCAGGAATGTGTCGCATATGAGCCAAAACTCAGTGTACAAGTCCACTTCGTGATTCTCTCCACTCTCTTTCTCTCTCTGTGAACAGAATTGTTCGTGTGAGGTGTCAGTAAGTAACCACAGAACGGTCTGTCCGTATGCATGTTGCGAGCTGCAGTTTTGAGAGCCATGGTCGGGTGTGACTTGCATGCGATCAACGTGTGATCACGCGCAAGTTCCAGAGCTTAAAGGGGAACTGCATTTTCAACCACACAGTTGCAATGTTGTCAACGCATAAACGCACATACTTGATTGAAGCTGATTTGGCATGCAGGCCGTTCAACACTTGAGCTGCAGAACAAAGAATGAGTTTGTCTGAAATAAGCTGCAGACGCTAATCACTAACAGTGTTTGTAAACTCTAAGCCCATGTCTAAACTTCCAGTGTGATTGATTTAGCAGGTTGATTTTAATCATTAGCATCGGGTGGGTTAATGTTGACTTCCGGTTTATTCGCTCTGTGTGGTGTGCTGAGACTGTAGTGGACTTCCAGTAGTGGAAAAATAATGTCTGAATGTCTGTTCTGTCTCTCTCAGGTTCCCCTGCAGCTGATAGAAAGTGTAGAATGTCGGGACATGTTCCAACTGCACATTACCTGCAAAGACTGCAAGGTCGTCAGGTGAGTGGATCTATTAGCGCTGCATAAATCGTTAAAGGGGTCTTGACATGATCTTTTTACATATGAGGTCTTTCACGTTTTATAGCTTAACATGCTCATCGTAAATTCAAGCTCAAAAAACTGCTCGTTTTGAGATTGGGTGACGTGTGACATCACACTGGCAAATCTATTTGCATATACCTGCCTCTAGCGCAGGACATCAAATAGTTATAAATCATTGCACCATAGGCCTCGCAAATTTTTACAACCAGTTTGTTCAGAAATCCAGGTCTTTCTGCGTCTATTTGAGGTCTCTCTGATGCAGTAGATCTAATGTGTTTTGACAGGTGTCAGTTTTCAACATTTGAGCAGTGTCAGGAGTGGCTGAAGAGGCTGACCGCAGTGGTCCGTCCTCCGTCCCGGATAGAGGAGCTGTTTTCTTTTGCCTTCCACGCATGGTGTGTGGACCTCTACACAGGAGAGAAGGAGCAGCACGGAGATCTGTGTAGGCCAGGTACTACCTATCGGTGTGCTTGGATGTGTCTCAAAATAATTGTAGCTTTGATTTAAAATCTTGAGTCCACAAACAAGAGACTCTTGAATATTAAAAATACTAAGAACCTCTCTAAATATGTCCTGTCTTGTAACTAGTTCTTTCAAAATCCTCTTCCTCCTCACCTTCGGGATTTATCTCGACCTCTCACTCGCCTCTTTCAGGTGATCATGTGACGTCGCGTTTTCATAATGAGGTGGAGCGGATGGGCTTCGACACTCAGAATGCCTGGAGAGTATCTGAGATCAACAACAAGTACAAGTGAGTGTTTTTAAACTCAGAGAAGCATCGAAACTGTCCTGGACACTCAACCCTGTCCTGCTGCGCTCAGTGGGTCTGTTCAGGGCAGTTCGTAAGATTGGATGACTTTAGACAGGCGTCAGTCTGGTGCCCTGGTCTGATCGGTGTCCTCTTCTTGCCCCCTGCCACTACCAGGTTGTGTTCCAGCTACCCTCAACTGCTGCTGGTGCCAGCCTGGATTAGTGATAAGGAGCTGGAGAATGTGGCGGCCTTCCGCTCCTGGAAGAGGATTCCGGCCGTGGTTTATAGGTCAGTCAGCCACATCTGTTCATAAGCATGGAGAATGAAAATCGTTCCACAAACTAGTGAGCTGACTTTTTTCAGACATGGGTGCACTCCGGTCATATTTTTTGTCTTTATTTGTGGTAATTGGTGTACGTTGAGCTTTTCAAATGCGTAGCTAGCTTTTTTATTTTATTAGTAGCAAGTGCCTAATGCTTTTACAAAAGTCTTTTTCGCTGTTTAACTGCTTTAAGTAGCTTGTACTTTAACTGATTCTAGGGTCCTTGGAAACGTCATTTTATACAGGTATACTGATATATACTAGTATTCAGTGTTGAAGGTTGATTTTAAAAGTAATGCAATACAGTATTGCATTACTCCCTGAATGAGTAGCTAATTGCATTACTTGGTTATTTTAGGAAATGCATTAAATTACTTTTGTTAACGCATGAAGTATATTTAATATTACTGCAGTTTTGTGCAATATTCTGAGATTGCATTTCAGTTTATTCATTTGGAGGAATATTGACTATTGTGCAAGTAAGATGAGTAAATGCCTGCTCACATTTTAGAGCAGAGCCACAGTAGAACTAGAACTACAGTAACATCACAACGCACAAGATTTCCCTCAACACAGGGACTGTTATGTTTCGTCTACTTGCGCATATACCAAGAGCACGTGATTGGGTCAGCGTGTTTCTTTTTTTTCTGTTCAGTCAGGACGTGCTGGTGTTGAACGTGATGGAGCAGTAAAGAGCTTTATTGCTAAAAAAACAGTTGTAGTTGAGTCAACAGACAGAAGAGCTGTCTGTCAATAAACGGAAGTAACTTGCGTTACTTTTAAATTTACAAAATATTTAAAAATCTTAAATATTTTGTAAATTTAATACTTAAATTTAAGTAAAAAGTAATTTGTTACTTACATTTATTACTAGTTACTTGAAAAAGTAATGATTTAATTAATGTAATGAGTTACCCCTCCAACACAGTATTATTTATAAGCTATTATATTATTAATGTTGAACTGGCTTTTTTTTTTTAGTTTTCATGTGGGGGGTTCTTTTTTGTTTTGAGCCTTTTAAATTTCATTAATTGTTTTAGTAATTTTTGGTACTTAACTTAAATACTTAGTATGCAGACACTGCATACTATTGCAGTATTTATTGCAGCACTTTCAGATGTTTTTAAAGTTTAATATTTAGTTTCTTTGTTTTATATATTGAGCTTTATTTCAATTAAAGATTACAATTTTTAATAGTTTAACTATTACAGCACTGCTTAGAACCTTTAGGTTAATAGTCCAGGTCTTTAACCTCTTACCCAGGCACCAGAGCACGGGGGCAGTGATCGCTCGCTGTGGTCAGCCTGAGGTCAGCTGGTGGGGCTGGAGGAATGCAGACGATGAGCACCTGGTGCAGTCCATCGCCAGAGCCTGTGCCGTGGATAGCAGCACCTGTAAAGGAGTCTCCAATGGCTCCTTCTCCCGGGAGTACACTAACGGAGCTGACCTCTCTGATGTAGACTTTGGTCAGTACTGAATACTGTTTTTCCATAGACGCGCCCTAATTCAGATTATTAAACGGATGGTTTTGGCACTCAAAACCGATTGGAAATTCCTCTGGAATACTTGATTCTAATGGGATGACACAGGGTGATCATGGCACCATAAAATATGCTGCTGTTGACCAATGAAATAAATCTTAAATTTCATGGTCCCTATAAACATGTATGCATAGATCAAGTCACACAATCATCAATTTGTCTCTTTCTGTAGACTCGTCCATGACTAACAGCTCAGAGGTGGAGACACTGGCCATTCAACCTCGAAAGCTTCTGATCCTGGATGCCAGGTCATACGCTGCTGCCGTAGCAAACAGAGCCAAAGGTGGAGGGTGTGAATGCCCAGGTACTGTCATGGATGCTCTTTTAACAGTCGCATAAAACAAGATGTCCCCCCTCATTAATGGCATGTTGCTGTCCCCTGTAGAGTACTACCCTAACTGTGAGGTGGTGTTTATGGGTATGGCCAACATCCATTCCATCCGCAAGAGTTTCCAGTCTCTGCGCTTCCTCTGCACCCAAATGCCCGATCCAGCCAAGTAAGTCCTCTGCTGCGGTTGCATTGTGTCCCTTTGTTTGTTGATGTGTTTTGACCTTTTAGGGACATAACGTGATTTTTATTTTTTTTTTCTAACCTGTTCAAATAAATTTAAGCTTGATCAACTCTTTCAATCTATGGCCTCCCAAAAATGATCATCATAATCTGTGTATGGAAGGAAAATGTTATTCAAAATGGCGATATTGATTCTTTAACATGAAACTTTTCAAGACGGACCTGCTGAGAGTGCTGAAGTTTTGTTTATCATTTTTCTATTGTGACATCAACTCCAGCCAGCACTTATTAAAAATGTTGTCAACATCAGTGTTATTGTAAACAAAAATCTAAACGAATGAAATGCTGAAAAAGATGAGAAAATTAAACCATTTCAGTTGTCAAAGCAACATTTCTGATTTTCATCTCATGTTTTAAGTTAAAGTACTAAAATGACTAGAAATAGAAAATGTATATTTAAAAAAGAAAAAACAAATTAAGTTAGCAATTTTGCTACATTGTTTTAAATTAAATTTGAAACTGAACCTAAAAATAAAGGCTAGTTTAATACCTCAATACCTTAATAATAGGATATAACTAATACTAAAATAACACTGATCAACATACTGCTTCTTTTGCTTTGAATCAAATTTTTCGTTTAAGCTAATTGGTTTGGTTCAAATGCAGAAGTGCTTTAGTTCCTTCAGGAGCTCGTCTTTTTTTGTTTTTCCGTCTATTGTCGTTTCCCTGGCAGTACAGCTGCCTTTTTCTTTTTTTTTTTTTTTTTTTTTTTCAGCACTGGCTTGTATTTGCTTCCTTTTCCATCAGTGCCATTTCCACACATCCATTTAAGTCAACAGCAAATCTTCCAAGTGACTCTTTCTTTCATTCTCTCACTTTCTCTTTTTAGTCAGTATGGTACTCTAAGAGCAGTGTTTCTAGGCAACAGAAGTGAATTGAGAGAACTTGAATTCCCTCCTTTTATTAATTTGATTTTAAATGTCTCTCTGCATGAGGTAGTAAAATTCAAAGTTAATTTTCCTTTTAAATGTGATTTGATTCATGTTCCTCTTGATGATTTGAATGTCTCCTCTGGTTACCTGCACTCTGTGCTTCCTCAACTACTTCCTGAGTTTGCTTTGGCTGCATTTGTCCATGTTGGAAAACTTTTTATGATTATTGACTGCTTCTCAACCACACTTGTCAAACCACTTTCTTTAGTCCTTCTGTTCCCATTAAGTTATAAATGCTGTTTTCCTAATGTGCAAAAAGCCGTTATTGTTTCACTAATGTTGAATATCATGGAAAACGGGTTTAGCATGCCGACATACTGTAAAATGCACTAAATGGTCTATTGAAACTTGCCTTAAAAGCACTCAATTTTGTCACTATTCCTGTCTTGGTGAGTATCCTAGTAAACACGGTCCGTTATGTCCAAAGCGAACATAAACTGAAAAGCAAAATGCGTGTAACCCTATAAAGTGACAGCCTAATATTCCTGCTGCTGTCAAACAACAAAAAAATCACTCCCTGCTCCTGACAATGGCATGTGCTTTTCGCAAGTATACATTATATTAGGGTAATTTCATACTTTCCATCAGAAAATGATGGCAGCTTTCGGGGAGAGCGGGAAGGAAGGATTTAAACTGAGATACAGAAGGTGCCAGGTTAGAGTTTTGGATAACATACCTCAGTCTATTTATGTTAGTTTCTTTTATTTTATGAAAAAAGGCTTGACTGAAAATTATGCAAGCGTTACAAAAAAGACTTGTGTTCTTGTTCATTTTTCAAGTTTGAAGTGTTAGATGCAAGTGTGTAATGGTGAGATTTGTTTTGTCTTTAGTTGGCTATCTGCTCTGGAGGGCACAAAGTGGCTACAGCATCTGTCCCTCCTGCTTAAGGCGTCTCTCCTCGTAGTAAACGCCGTTGACCGCGACCAAAGGCCTGTACTGGTACACTGTTCAGACGGCTGGGATCGCACCCCTCAGATAGCGGCGCTGGCCAAACTCCTGCTGGACCCATACTACCGCACAATTGAGGTGAGCTCTGTTATAATGAACAAAAACAGAGGAGACCGTTAAAACTCTCTGAATTATTACGAAAGGAATTTGTTAGCTAGATCACATGCTGAAATCCACAAGGGCTTATTTTAAATCCTGTGGTTTGAAATGCTCACAAGGACATGTTTACATAGACAATGGCTTAGAGGCTTGGTGTTGTCTCTTTTCGTTAGATGGGTGCAACTGCACTTCATCAAGCCACATTAGATTTTTTTTTTTTCACAATAACTGAGAATATCAAGCTGTCTATGTAAATCGTAAATGGTAAACTGGATAGAAAAGCCTCTAAGTCCATGAGTCTAATTGTGGATCTGGATCTCAGGAGGTGCATGAGTCATCTGGAGGAGGCATTACTTTGAAATATTCATCTAATTTTCTGATGTTGAATACATGTGCTTTTGAAGGTGTTTAAGATATACCAGGAACCAGATCCATGGAAACCTTCGTAGAATTTAAGAATTCTCTTAACTTTTAAGAAGTTGGTAAGAATGTTGCAGTTCTCATTTTCTTAAAAACATCTTGTAAAAGGGGCATTATAGGTCCCCTTTAACAAAAAAATTAAGATGTAATAGAAGTCCCAGAATGTGTCGGAAGTTTCACCTCAAAATATCCCTGTTTTATATAAAATTTGAACAAAATTTACCCCTATTTGGGTGTGAGCAAAAACGCACCGTTTTTATGCATGTCCCTTTAAATTCAAATGAGCTGCTTTTCCCAGCCCCCTTTCCAGAAGAGGGAGTGCAGTCAAAATGAGGATTGTCAGTAACTGTTCAGACTTGCGTTGTTCAAACCGGAGTCAGACACTGATGGAGAGACCCAGGAAGAACTTTTAAAATGCATTTGGACGTTTCTGAACAGTTAGTGGATAAATTTGTAGTTGCTGTGGAGTTGATTCAGCTAATCAACTAGCATGTCATGTTAATTTTTTGTGCAAATTCAGCGTTAAATTGACCCTGGTTTGTGGAGCAGTCCGGTATAAAATGACCGCATGTAACACACCCTAAAACTTGCATAAACCAATTTTGGACCGTTTTAGAGAAGGAAGAGTTGTAGTAGGGATGTCACCAACCCAAGAAGAAGCTCGTTGGAGCCATACCAGCCGTTTGAGTCATAATAGAATTCTTCTTAACAGCCATTTTCTTATTTTTTAAGAATGCTTTGTGACTCAGGCCCCAGAATTCCACACATGATTTAGTTGCTCATGTTTGGACTGTCATTGTGAAAACCGATTGTCATATAATCAAACTCTCCTGTCTGCTTGCAGGGTTTTCAGGTGCTGGTTGAGACCGAGTGGTTGGACTTCGGTCACAAGTTCGCAGACCGCTGTGGTCATGGAGAGAATGCTGAAGACTTGAATGAGAGATGTCCGGTCTTCCTGCAGTGGTTAGACTGTGTGCACCAGCTCCAGAGACAATTCCCATGTTCCTTTGAATTCAATGAAGCCTTTCTGGTGGGTAAACCTTCATGTTTCTTGCACTTTGTTTTAACCATTTGTTGAGCTAGATCTGAATTCTTCTGGTTTTGTGTGTTCAGGTGAAGCTTGTGCAGCACACATACTCGTGTCTGTTTGGGACGTTCCTGTGTAACAGCGGGAAGGAGAGGGAGGACAGACACATCCAGGAAAGAACCTGCTCCGTGTGGTCTCTCCTCAGAGCTGCCAGCCGCTCCTTCAGAAACATGCTGTATTCCTCTCATTCGGAGACCGTACGTCACCTCTTCTCCGTCTCTTCTTCTCTCGTTTCATATGTAGCATAGAACATCACTAGTCAGCTTTCCACATACACTAACTTAAAAAAAAAAAAATCTTACTAATACCAATCTTTTGAATGTTTTGAGAAGCCTCTTCTGCTCACCAAGGATTCATTTATTTTTATCAAATACAATAAAACAGTAAAATTGTAAAAGTTATTAGTTTAAAGGACCTTTTTTATTTGAATGCATTTTAAAATTAAATGCATATTCCTGTGATCGAAGCTGAATTTTCAGCATCATTACTCCAGGCTTCGTCACATGATCCTTCAGAAATCATTCTAAAATGCTCTTTTGCTGCTCAAATTGATTTTTCTTTTTACAAAGAAAAACAATGCACAACCGTTTAAAGCAATTAATACGTTATATTTTTATGGGAACAAAATGGAAAATTTTGTAGCATTATAAATGTCTGCAAATCTTTTGAAAAGTAGTGTATAATACAATTAGGGAAGTTGAAATGCTGAAATATTAAACTGATTACATTTTAGGTAAACGTTGTGTAAAATGGAGGTCAAAACAAATATCTGCCCATTATTTGGCATGGCCCATATTTCAGTCAATCACTAGTCATGTCTGTGCTCCACTGAATCTATTCAAAGCAAGTTGTTTTTTTTTCCTCTCTCTCCTCTTTCCTAACACCTCTCGGCTCCCTTTACCTAATAATTCATACCTCTATTTTGTAATAGTTTATTTTCACCTTTGTGTAGTGAGTAAACCTGAAGGAAGGCGTTTACTGGCTTCAGAACGCATGCTTGCATTCCTCTCTAATACTCAAGAGACCCGGAGCTGCCCTTTCCTTTCATTTCCTGTTTCTTAAGACTAGTTCACATCGCCCCAACAAAAACAGTGTCCTAACCCTCGTTGGTGGGCAGTTAGTTTAGGATCATTATAATATATGACATTAGTATTTATTCATAGTTTTATCATTTTTGTTTTAAAGTTTTAGTTAATTTATTATTTTTATCCACTTATTAATTGGGATTTCATTTGATTATTTTAGTACTTTAAAAATTTCTCTTTGTGCTTTATTTCAAAGTTAAAGTTTTTTTTTTTTTTTTTTTTTTTTTTAAGTTTAAATGTTTTGTAATAGCTTTTATTTTAGTTATTGATAACCCTGTTGGTGGGCCAATATGACAAC
The DNA here is from genome assembly GCA_038088235.1 of Zacco platypus. Classification (NCBI taxonomy): domain Eukaryota; kingdom Metazoa; phylum Chordata; class Actinopteri; order Cypriniformes; family Xenocyprididae; genus Zacco; species Zacco platypus. Next base: position 4,087,599 of record CM076073.1, read on the forward strand.
CATCTTTTATGTAAACTGCCTTTAAACCCATTTTTAGTTTTTGTTCCTCAAACTGTTTCAGTTGTATATTGATTTACAGTTGATAAAACATGCCAGCTTGTTATGGGCTTTTTCTTTTGTTTTTTTAAAGTTAGCTGACATGAACATGACTGTCTCTACCTGCCAGAGCTTCATCATAACATCAAGCATCAATTTATGTTCTCGTTTCTTTTAGGTGCTTCATCCTGTGTGTCACGTACGCAATCTCTTGTTATGGACCGCAGTTTACCTACCCAGCTCTTCACCCACAACCCCTTCAGATGACTCCTGTGCCCCCTACCCCGCACCTGGTGCCAACCCTGAGGACCAGCCCCTGGGCAGGTAATTGACGCATTTCAGAGTGAAAGACATTTTGCCATCAGTTGACCACATTACAGAAGTGTAATGGCATGTAAATCACGTCATGTCAAATTTATTCCTATAGTGAATGATGTTAGTTTATAAAATCTTAATTTAGCAGTTTAGAGCTCGGTGACCTATATAGTTCCATTTTGCGACGATGGAAGCAATCAACCAGTTGACATTTGCTACATCTCTCTATGCGAGTGTATTGTATGTATGCAGATAAAGTTGGACTTGCCCAGATACATACAGTACATTCACGTTAAACGGTATGGTTGGATATACTTGTATTAGTAAATGTAAATGGTGTTTGTTGACTTGAAGCAGTTTTTTCATTATAAATATTAAGAGCTTGTTTCCTTTGTATTGTGCCCACAGGCGTCCTAAAACCCGCTCGTTTGATAACTTGCCTAGCGCTTGTGAGGTCGGAAACCCTCTGGCCTCCAATCGACGTTCCAGCGACCCCAGTTTGAATGAGAAATGGCAGGACCATCGCAGGTCTCTGGAGCTCAACATTGGTACAGGGGCTGAAGGTGTTGTATCTCCAGATCCAGACGAAAGGGTCAACGTACAAACCATGGGGATTATGGGAACTTTGCCCAGTGGGGGAGTAGATAATGGGGAGGGGCTTGGGGATATCAGATTGCCAATTATGAAGGGGGTTGATGGGGTGGAGCTGACAGTGGGTGTGGCTATGGGCCAAATGGAGAACATTCTCCAGGAAGCTACAAAAGATGAGTCTCCTCCAGATAGCCGCAGAGACGCAAAGAGAGACCCCACTAACAGACCGAGTGATATTGCACATTCAGAAGAGGGTAGCAGTAGTATTGATGATGCTCAGGAGAGCAAAGCTGAAAGCCTTGGAGATGGAAGTTTCAATGGACGTTGTTCAGAAGATGGTAATTCTGAAGCATCTTCTGCTCTCAGCCAGGATACCTCGGGAAACCAAGACTCTGAGGAAGTAGCACTTAAATGCGTGATGGAAGAATCCAACCCTTGTAGCACGACTAATTCGCCTTCCAATGGCCTCAGGACTCCCAGTAACGGCCATGGAGTCGAGAGATCACCAGAACGAGTTTCTCTTTTGGAGAGCTCCACAGAGACTCTCACAGAGGACTTGGGCGTTTGTCCAGAGAGTCCGGCACCCTTAACTGTTCCGCCGCCTCTCAAAGCCCTCGCTGAATCGTCGTGCCTCAAACAGGGTCTCCGCGCAGCAGCTGACCCGCAAGGCGCTCCCAGGACTTTAAACGACACCCCTAAACGGCCATCTCTCAGTGCCTTTCCACCCTCCGCTGACCTCCACTCTTCCGTGTCTAACGGGGACTCCCCTGACCTCGAGGCCTCCACGCCGCGCACAAACGGGGAACGGGCCACACTCAGCCGACAGGTGTCGCTTGCCAGCTGTGGCTCGCTGACCCTCCATGCACGGGGCGCCTGCTCCCACCATCGCTGCCTGCACTTGGGGTTTCTGGGCCGGCCGAGCTTCAGCGCTCCAGAGCCCCCTTCAGCCCGGAACCATCTCGACGATGACGGGTTGACCCTGCACACGGACGCTGTGCAGCAGAGGCTGCGGCAGATCGAAGCTGGTCACCAGCTGGAGGTGGAAGCTCTGAAGAGGCAGGTACAGGAGCTCTGGAGCCGTCTGGAGAGCCATCACGCTGCTGGGATGCTGCGACTCAACGGAGACATGGGAGATGAAGTGGTGAGCAGTGCACACGTGTTTTGTTGTTCTCACATGGTTTGTGTTTTTCAGCCATGTTGATTTTATCTTAGACTTTTTTCCCCCATCTCTGTCAGACCTCAATCACAGACTGTGACTTCAACCTGGAGGCCAACTGTCTGTCCCGCTGCAGCACTGAACTCTTTTCTGAGGCCAGCTGGGAGCAGGTGGACAAGCAGGACACTGAGGTACACCAGTAAACTAGGTTAACTGTTTATTTTAAAGGTAGGGTAGGCAATTTCGGAGAGGCTATCAATAGCAAGCTAGCTTTGAAAGCGTAAGACCCCACCCTCTCTTCAATATGCTCTCCAAAGCCTCGCCTTCAAAACGCATGAACAGCATGACCAGAGCAGAGTCTGCAAAGCGTCAAGTCTAAAAAGCAAATAACAATAGTCACTTATTTACAATGAATGCAAATAACTTGCAGAGCTCTGACTTGTATCACCTGATTGCTGCAGATTCATTTTGGCGTTGATGGTGTTGCCATTGTGCATAAATCTGAGTCCGAGGATGTGAACTGCTCCGAGTAAATTATGGTTACAGCATAGCGTGAACACAGCATAAGCTTGTTTTGGTCCAGGAGGAACTGTAAAAGGCTGCTGTTTGTTTGCGGTGCTCTGTGACTGTCTACAACTCTGCATAGCCGCACTGACGTGTGATGTCTACACGAGCAGGGTGGGCAGAAGTATGCAAATAAGTTGACAGGCAGGTAGGGCATCGACTCCTTCCAAATGCAATGAAACTTTTTGGTCCCGAGACTTCCACAGAAGATGTATGTGCATGCATATTTAGATCGCTTCTGTTATTGATCTGTTATAGTGGTTAATAACTCTCCTCACATCCTGATAGCAAAGTATTTATGAAAAGCATTGCCTACCCTACCTTTAATCTTTGTTTTTGTTTATATGACTGTTATTGTACTAGAAAGACTTTGGATTTGTTGCACCGGTGTATGGAGAAAGAATATAAGGTCGGTACGTTGTTTTTTTAAAATGTTTTTGAAACTAGTATCATGTTCACCAAGGTTTCATTTATTTGACCAAATACAGTAAAAGGCAGTTTTGTGTAATTGTTAGCTGTTAGCGGCGTTCACTGTAGTATTTAGACGGCATCAAAGGAATAAATTGCATATATTGAAATAAAAGGAGTAATTATGCTGAGAATTCAGATTTGCATCAGTGTAGTTGGTGCGCAAGAAACATTTCTGATCATCAGTGTTGAAAGCCGTTGTGCTGCTTCATATTGCTGTGAAATTAAGATTCATTGAATAGAAAGTTCAAAAGAACAGAATTAAAGGCATTTAAGTTACTAGAGATGTCACTTAGATCAATTTAATGCATCCTTGCTGAATTAAAGCTTACTGACTCAACTCAACAGCAGTGTACATGATTATTTGAAGATATGGAGTTTCCTTAAATTGGGACAAATTAAATCTAAAGTCAGCAGAAATATTATCGTATTCAAACTCTTGTCAATAAATATCACATTAATTTAAGACACACCATTTCTTTAGACTAACATGCAATGAGGAATCAGTGTTTTGATGAAATATTGTTACATTTAATGCATTGTGAATGTCATTTTATGTTCTGTTTTAGGCATTTATTAGGCAGTTGGTCATTTTATTTAGAGCTCAGTATTTGTTGCAGGTGACGCGGTGGTACCCGGACCATCTGGCTGCTCAGTGTTACGGCTGTGAGAGGGGATTCTGGCTGGCCACTAGAAAGCACCACTGCAGGTTAGACAACATCACATTCTACAACAGTCTTTTCTCTTACTTTTTTTTTTTTTTTTTTTTTTCCCTCACAGTCTCTCAACATGTACCTTTTTTAGGGTCAGATGCAGTAGTATTTACTCACTTTTTTGACATCTCTGGGAAAACAACCTTTTTTTTTTCTCCCTCTTTCTCATTCCACTGGTCGTCCAGTAAACAAATGTTTGGCAAAATCTTTCTGGATTCTTAACTCATTACAGCAGCATTTGTAAATACAGCAGATAAAAACAAACTGCCCAACTGTGAGGACTAGTACAAACTGCCCGATGAGTTAACCGCAATATGGTTGTGAAGTTGTGCAAATATACATAGTTTGTTTTTAGCGGCAGAAAGCTCTAGCGAGTGATTTGGAACGCTCTACATAGGCAGCGACTTCATGCAACTGACACACCAAATAGTGAAGTATATAAAATAAATTGGGATGATGGTTCAATTTAATTAGTTGGATCTGTACTACTATAAATAGTATTTGTAGGATCTTTTCAGTAGTGCATGAAATATTTTCAGTCTTTTATATTTCTGCCATTTTGAATGACTTATTTTTTTTTTTCTTTTCAATTCTGGCATTCTGTGAAAATGTCATTTTAGAATTTGGACTAAAAACAAAGCCTTCGTGTCAGGCCAGTGATGCCTTCAGATGCTTTCTAGTTAGAAGTCTCACTAGGTTTTACACTACTAGGATTTGAAGTTGATTTTTCCTCCTGTACCACAGAGGCCAGGAACGTATGGAAGAGGTTTGGTGAGAATTGCCCTCTCTCTGTCATTCTCACACTCCTGTTAACCCTGCATCGCTTCAGAGTGATCTAACCTTCCTCGCTTCTCCATCTCTTCATAGGGTTAAAGTGGGCTGTCTCTGTTATTGTTTAGTTGGGGGGGGGGGGGGTGTACAGGGAAGAACTGTACTGTAGAAATTTCATAGGACCCGCAGAGATGGTCTTCTATTCATACACTAATGTTCAAAAGTTTGGTCGGGTCAGTTGTCTTTTTTTTTTTTATAAAAATGCATTAAAGGATTCTTAAAATTGATCAGAAGTGACTAAATTTATTTTTTTTAAAAATACTGTTCTTTTGAACTTACTATTCAGAGAATTCTGGAAAAAAACAAAACTGCACAACAGTTTTCAACATTGAAAATAAACTGTTTCTTGAGCAGTAAATCATATTAGAATGATTTCTGTAGGATCATGTGACCCTGAAGAGTGGAGTAATGATGCTGAAAATTCAGCTTTTCGTCACAGGAATTTTTTTTATATATATTTTTATTTATTTATTTACTTTTGATCAAATAAAGCAGCCTTGACTACTTTTAGAACAAATCTTACCAGCCCCACACTTTTGAACAGTAGTTGATATTATATTTATAAGGACAAGGAAAAAATAAAATGCTGTGGAAGTGTGAAATATGGACACTTGAAATCCTGCACCAAAGTTAATGTTTTCTTGCACCAAATCCAGCCATAAATCAGTTTCCAGCTTCACTTTTTTTGTTTGTTTGTTTTTAGTCCCAAGACTATAACTCATTTTTCAAATATGGAAAAGTAATAGTTAATGCTGCACAGGCTGGAATGTTAATGCACTTGTGTTCCTGGCACCAGTACCATGATTTGTGAATATACCTGCAGTATTTCTGTTTACTACATCAAACTTTATTTCATAAGAGCCAGTAAGTCCTGTGTTTAGTGATCTGGCCCAGGTAACATGGAAGATTCATGGGTGGAAAACATGATTGATTTGACGTAAAGCCTCTTTTCTGTCCATGCAGTTGTGCATGTGTGTTTGAGGATGATGGTAAAATCTGAAGGGCTGCATGTTTGTGTGGCTTGACTGTAACACACAGCACCTCTGCTCACTCGTCTGTGATTAGTTAGATGTTTCCTTGCAGTAAGTCTGCATGTTTGGGCTTCACTGTGTCCAGACCTGAAGAAGCCCCTCCCACCCCTAACACTTTAACACTGATTCCTGTTCAGGACATGGTGAACTTTTTAATTGTATATATTTTTAGTAAAGTAAGTCTAAATTGGGGCTGTTAGTATTTATTTGAGTGACTTTTAGTGATCTCAGATTTTTAACATTTCAAAATGTAGTGCTGCTTTGTTATTTGTCTTATAATATTAAATGAGAGTTTTTCATAATAATAATTATTTTCATTTATAAATATAGTGCATTTAGTTCTAATGCATTTAAATGCTCTTAAAAGAGAAATGTCTCATTTATTCTAGGCTGTACTACCTTAAGTTTATAAGGGGAATAATAATCTCTACTTTCCCGACCTTTACTGCCCCCTGCAGGAATTGTGGGAATGTGTTCTGTGCCAGCTGCTGCGATCAGAAGATCCCGGTGCCAAGCCAGCAGTTGTTCGAGCCCAGTCGTGTGTGTAGGTCGTGTTTCAGCAACCTGCAGGTTCCCGTGTCGGCTCTGGAGATCGAGCTGGACAAACCCATCACGGCCAGCTCCAACTGATCCCATCCAACCGGCTGCTCACGGACAACTGCTGAGGACCCACGGGACGATATGTAGGTCCAGAGACTGTTTTATGGGGTGAAGTCACTTCTTTCCCACCCGAAAGGGAATCGTGTGTGTATATATGGAACAATGTGGAACGCACAGAAAGTCGTCCGGGGGGGAGGAGGCTTAGCACTTTCAGATGGCGTTTGCAGAAGAGACATTTTACAATTGAGAGCTTGTCTTCATTTGCGATGAAACTTGTCCTGTACCTGCTGCAAAGAGGGAAGGTTTTTTCACCAACGGCCAGCGGATGGTGCGCAAGAGTAGGATTTCTTCCCTCGTCATCTCACAAAGATCAGATTATCAGTGGCGTTCCTGGGAACGCCATGGGGTGAAAGGTGCTTCTGGGACGAGTCCGCAAGATCCTAGCTTTGTTTTTGAGTTTTCATCTGTCTTTGCAGAAACTTGCTTTATTTTTTTTCTTTCCTTTTTTTGAGGTTGCACAAGTGATTCTGGGTGCCACACAGCATTCAAACTTTCTAGGGTTTGAATGCACCAAATTTCCAGACTCTTGGTTAGTTACTCCAAAGTACTTTCTCAAATAGAAACCATTCACCTTCTCTTTAATGCTGACTGTATAGTGACAGGAAGTGATGTCAGCACGGGCCACTGGAGGGCGCTCTTGTCTTTCTGATTTGCTGTGGATGTCGGCTGGTTTAGAGACCTTCTCACTAATGCTTTTTTGTAACATACATGCGAGACAAATGAGATAATATATTAGAATGATATAAGAATGAGGCGTATAGCATTTAAGATGAGAAATTGTATAGAATTCTTGAATAGTGGCTCACTAAATTAGTCACCAAATAAGTTGTTGTTTTTCCCCATTGTAGCCATTTGGGGTTTTTCTTTAATGTATTTCTTTTTGTCCTACTAGTGATGCTGGACAGTGTATGTGGAGAGGGATGTTTGGGATATGCTGCATTAGGGCCCCAGATGTTGATTATCTTTTTGTTTTTGTTTTTTTGTTTTTTGCGTTCAACACTTATTTATTAAGTTTATTTAGTTTGACCTGTATGTTCAATCCTGACAATTGATACACCACAGGACGGTCGGTGTTGACGGGCGGGAGCTGCCGTTGCACTGACGATGAAGCCCCTTCCACACACACTTGAGAAATGACGCACATCACAATCGATCTCTTTCGCTTCCCTTCCCATTTTTAACTACTTTTTCTGGAGGTTAATTCTGACTGTTCCCTCAATCAGCCGGAGTTCACCTGATAATAAATTCGCTCGCTCACTCCCGTCATTCCAGATTGGTGTACTTTGGAATGTACTGACTTTTTTTTTTTTCTTTTCCTTTTTTTTTTTTTTTGCAAAATTCTGAGAAACTTCATGCAACTCTTTTCCATATAATCACCGTTCACAGTGACTTCAAGTTTTATCACATTGCTTTTTGTCTTTTTTTTTTTTTTTTTGGTTTGGGGCTTGATGATCACTATATGGAAAAGAGTTAAATGAAAAAGTAAAACTATGACGGGGAGTGAGTAAATGACAATTTTAATTGTTTGCGGTGAACTATAACCTTGACGTTGGGCTCTCCAGCTGCCGCTGTAATGACGTGACGCCTGGAAGCTCCTGAGGGTTTAGTGCCGTGATGATGGGCGTTAATTCCTAAAGCTGATGACCTCTGCTGCTCTTTGTAGAAGTCAATGCGAGAGTGTTTTGTGTCACCGGTGCGACAGCTTTTGCATTAACGCCAATCCATGAATGTGAAATTCTTTGTTTCCCAGAAAGTCAATTCCAGGGGGTTTATATTTTGCACATTGGTAATCATCAGAAATACACTGTCGCAGATTTCTGTAATAAAGTGGAATTCCAATTGAACTGACTCCTGGATTCATTCAACTGCCCTGGCTGTACTTGCACTGCATTTTCCTGTCAACCAGCAGCAGTACAAGCAAAGATCCCTTAACTTTTTATTTTATTATTTTTTTTCTTGTCACCCCTTTCACCCAAAAGTCCCCCTGAGTTCATTATTAAACTTTTTTTTTTTTTTTTTTTTTTTTTTTTTTTTTTCGGTCTCTGATGTTGGTTAATCACATTTGCAGATAAACAATCTAAAAAAAATTTCAATATTTTAATTAATTTAATTTTTTTTTTATATAATTGTAATCATTTTAAATTTGCTTTTCAACACCCAGTTTGTTCAGCCCGACACACGTGATGTTATGGACTAAAATCAGGTTCTCTCAGTAAACGACACTGCTCAAGTTGATCTAGTGCTTAAACATCCCTTGACTTCAACATGAACTTTCAGTGATAATGTGTAAAATGAAGCAGAGCCTCTTATACATTAGCAGTACTTAAACATTTATTTCTTGTTTATTCATTCAGATCTTTTACCATATCTTGTCTAAAGACAAAAAAAGGTAAATTTACATGAAATATTACTTATTTTAAATATTGCCTTTTTCTAAAGTAGGCTTACTCTATATTTAACGCTTTGGGCTTTTTATTGTCAGGTATTTGAGTTAGCAAACTTGTTGGCTCGTTTCCCATCAGAAATGGGCTGTTATTTGTCTTTCATCTGCCAAACATTTAGCATTTCCAAACCTTTTGGATGCTCTTACCATTTCCTCTGCTCCGCTGTCAAATCCCTCAATCCCAGCGGTTGGATCGGTTGAGGAATGGGTAATGAATGGAAAGCCCGCGCTAGTGATCACGTGGGGTAGTTCTGACAGAGCAAAAGAATGACTCGACGCCAGGAGTACGGTGTATGGCTCACACTTTAATAGTGTTTAATATAGTGTCATTTCTTTATACAAAAAGAAAGTTCAAGGTAAGCAGCCTTGTTAGTTGAAAAACATCGATTTATCAATATTAAGGTAGTACATGACGGGACGTCCCAAGTCAGAATTCTCATGCGTTTGATATGATCACTCAGGCGTTTGGTTAACAATTACCCATGAACTCGAAAGCCTCTAATTGAGCCGTTTCATATTCCACGACAGAAGGTCTTACAAACCCTGAAGGTACCGGACATTACACAGCAGAACAGGACGTCCGTTAACGCTTAAGCAGCAGAAATTTCCAGAAGAGCCCCGCAGATTTGCTGTTGTGTGTCGACGAAAGCTTCGTTATTTCCAACAAAATACGATAAGTTCACTTGAACATCACAAGGACACTTGTAGCGAGAACATGACGCGTCTCTTTAAAAAGATTTACAAGCTCAAACTCTATTAGCATAAAAATATACAATGTGCAGTAGGTTCGATTAATGTCAGTCAAATAGAGCTTAAAAAACTGGACACTGTAATTTAAGAGCAGCCGTATTGACTGTTACCACATTACAACATGGAAATAAAACCTTTTCTGTACTTTTCTGTAGGAAACCCATTTCAACTGTCTATACAAACCGTTTAATAGCATAAAAAATAGACTTCATAGCTTCATCAGTCAAGTTCCGTTATAAAGATTGAAATAACCATATTTACAATGTGCTAATCGTGTGGTTAAAGGAATATTCCGGAATCAACACACAAATCTACAGCATTTGTGGAATGTCTGTCGGTTTACTTTCAACTTAACCAAAAATGGTGGTTACAGTAAGATACTGTAAACTGCGAGAGAAAATTGCCCGCTGAACTCGTCAGTGCAGTTATACATCCAATATATCATCCGTCATGATTATATAAAGCCAATGAGGTAACAAGGGTACAAGAATGAGCCTGTTTATTTGAAAAAATCACCTAGAGTAGTTTTTTTTACTGTTTTATTACAAGCTTTCTGAAATGTCATGTTTATGTTTGCAAAAGAGACATTATCTATTTAAATATGAACTAATTTGGATGCATTTCCAGAACAAGCCAGAGTAAACAAATTCTTGCTATTGCCAACAATATTTTCACCATGTTTTTAGGAATAAAATGTTAGGTAAATAAATATAAGACTGTGAAGTTTGGTGTCTTTAAGCGTGACTGAAATGGATTGCAGGAGAAACAACACCTCCTTTAGAGATGTGTTCTGCAATTGAAATCTACCGATGCAAAGTGTAATCGAGTTAAATGTGCATTTTTGGATGTTTTCTTTCTGCTCGTCTCATAGAAGACAAGTTGGAAGCAAAATCTCAAAATTGACCAATGCCTGAAAAAAACTCCCAATGTTTTTGTGTCTTGCCTTACCGCAACCACAATTTTTACTTTTACAAAATAACGGACGACGCCACAAAATGCTGTTTGCACTGAACCCGAGATATTCCTTCAAGGTCTTTCGCCAAAAAATAGCAGTACACCTTCATGAATGGTTACAGCATGGACAGATTTTACAACATCAGCAGCACAATGTCCCAGACTCGAGTGAAATAACACGGCTCTGTTCACGGTTACAGGCATGAGATGATACAGTTCAGAGTTTTACGAAGCGCCCGTTAAAAGGGCGCGTCCATCCACGCAGGAAGTGGACGATGGCTCTTACGTCATCCCTCCGGGACGTTCTCAGACTGAAGACTGGTCCCAAACCTACACCACCACCGGGATAAAGAGGTCACTTCAACACTTCAACAGGCTGCCTGCCCTGTCTGACGCAGATCAGCTCAGAAACATCATTACTGCTGCAAAGGATGCTGATTTCTTTTCCCAGAGACTTTTTTTAATGGCTGGGCATTAACTGCATCCTGTTTGAGGCCATAACTAGAAGGAATTTAACTAAGCAGCGGATGTTCATGTATTTGAGCATGCATGAACATCGTCAAACCTGATGTTTGCATCCCTAGAAGGATACACAGTTTACGTGGCAGTGTCTCATGCGTACCTTGTTGACGGGGGTCAGCTGGGTGCGTACAGAGCTAGAGTGAAGGCGCGAGCGCTCCCGGTCTCTCTCGCTGCCGCTGCTCTCGAAGCGCCCGGGCGACCTCTCCCTGCGGCTGTCTAGCACAGCGCGACCGGGGGATTTCTCGCGCTCCAGAGGCCGGGCCGGAGATTTGTCCCTCCGGAACTCCGTGCGGCCCTCGCGGTAGCGGTGCGGGGTGCTGGGCTCGCGGTGCAGCGGCCCCTCCTGGGCCCCGGGACCCGAGGCCAGGCGCTTGGAGATGTGCTCGTTGTACGTGGGTGGCCCACGCTTGTTTGGGCTGCTGTGGAGGTCAGATTGATGACTGATTTGGGTAAATGCATGATGCACGGTGATGCATGTGCACGTAAAGTATCCAAGCAGTAAGCAACGCGACGTGGTTTTACCGCGGTTTCTCGGCGAGAAAGCCTCGAGCCGTGGTAAAATCACTGTAATGCACAAGCGCAGATATTTGATTGCTTTTAAACAATGAAAGGAGCAGCAATCCGTTTTTGCTGGGATTAGCAATGGAATGAAAAGCGACTTTTGGCAGAACACAAAAGAAAATTGTTTTCAGAGTGAACGTGTTACTTTTAATAATTGTTTTGTTCCCATCATTTTTAATACAAGGAATTAATTTTTTTTTTTTAACAGAATTACATCACTTCCTAATGGCTGAATCCTTTCATTGCTTGTGTGCTTTTACAGCAGGAAGACGTTCACCTGTCCAGTACCTGAGTTGTTATTGTTACCTAAAAATATTAAAAATTGATATTGTTAAATGAAATAAGACTGAAGTAAAATAAAATACAAATATTAGATGAAAAACTTAGATGTTGCCCTAGCAAGTGTTACTGGGGGGGAAAAAAACTAATAAATGAAAAACAAAAGCACAAATCAAAATTACTAAACTAAAAAAAAAAGATAATTCAAAAAATTAATAAATACTATAATATCATATAAATAAAACACTGTGGCGATCGTGTCAGATTACTTTCATCTAGCAAACATCAGTCATCCTTTTTCTTTTAAAAGTACATAAATATCCAAATGGTATGTTTAGGTTGCAACATTTTTTTGTCATAATATTTTTACGTTTCCAGCTCTGTGTTTTCTGCTCAGAATGAACCAAATGGAAAATCATTGGGTCTCATTCACTAATAACTCCATACATTATTTATACGCACATTTCAACTTCTCACAAAAACTTTACACCTAATTCCCACACGTGTGTGTGCACATGAATGTGTTAACCTCGTCCGAATGTTGATGAATTTAGAGTATGAGAAACACCCAATCTAACTCCATACATGCACACCTTTTTCTTTGGTCGCTCTCCGCAAACATGACGGTGGTCAGCAATGCCATCCTCAAAACAAGTTCAAACTCAATAAACACCTTTAATACAGTCATTACAGATCAGCAGCTGTACATACATGTATCTGCATCTTTATGTAGAGGTCACTAGCAGCTTGAGCTATAATAACACCTTTTCTTACTCTTTTACATGTATATGTGAGCAATAAGGTACGCGAAGCGGAGTGCCTGCAACCCCTTCAGCTGTGACTTATTCACGATACAGCACTAGCCTCGAGTACCTTATTGATTTTATAAAACGGTTACCACACAATATAAATATTAAAGCAAAAATATGTATCAAAGCTACTTTCATGAAGTAAAATCAGTAAATGTCTTCCTTCCGCCGGAAAAAACAGTCCCTGACCGTGAACAGCAACAGAAGGTGCAGGTGCATTATTACGCCATTAGATGGCAGCAAAGACCGTCTTTATGAGCGTGTCGGTCAGAAGCGACGACTTTCACATTGAAAAGACTGAATTGTTGTGAACACGACGCAACTGACAAATGCGTTGACTAGAGCTGTCAGTCACGGGAAATTAACTGTTAAAAGACAAGATATTGCAGCGGACATTTAAACAGATTTTTTACCATGACTATAAGACTGACCTGAAGGAAAATGCTAATCTAAGTTAATTTAGGTAATAAACTCGCTCACTCGATCTCTTTCTCACGATACAGTAAGCTTCAATGAACAATATCAACTGAGAACAAACAGTTTACGTTGCTAAGACAGCCACGTCATAATTTCATTTGAACATGTTTATAATACCACGAAGAGTATGATTTTTACATACAAGTTGTTTCAGATCTTTTTTTTTGTAAATTTGGAATAATTTTTATGATTTCTTTGTGAAAACGTTTGTGTGCAGATTTCATGCACAAATTTTTGCATACGAATGCTTAGTGAATGAGACCCATTTCTAATCCATGATTATAATTATTCCATCAAATAATATAGTTAATTAGCTGAACTATCAGCTGTTTGCAGTTAACTTGCTGCATTAATGTACAATGTGCAGTATATCAAGATAAATCAGCAAATTTACAACATCTAATTTTCAAACTCATTCAATCAAATTTTAAAGCGGGAAAATGAGTTTAATATATTGTCATAAATAACCCGCACCTCCTGCTCGAACCGGTCCTCTGCAGTTCCCCAGACTCCCTCACCAGGCTGCCCTTACAACAAATGACCCGCAGTTTGTTCTGGTAGGATGAGGCCAGATAGATGGCACCAGACGATATGGCCGGACCCAGGTAACGTGGGTTAGGAATGTCCAGGTGAACGAAACTGGGAGGCCTGTTTTAAAGGGGATTTAGTGTCACTCTCAAGTGTTATTTTTAAAGTTTTGAATGCATGCGTGTTGCTGTCATCCTACCCAAGTGCTGCATGTCCCTGAATCTCAATAACATCCAGTGAGTTGAAGTTGGTCACAAACAGATACGGCTCTCTGAAAGCTGGAAACAGACAGATGCTTCAGTTACTGAAGATTAGAGATGCACTGATGAACTGGACATAAACTGTTCCGGACTTGCGCATATGCCCATGAATGTAGTCTCTAAAGGGAACTGACTGTCTTCAGAAAGGTTTTGAAGGCATTATCTTTTTCCAGTAATCAAAGAAACAGCTGATGTTTCATTAGCGCCACCTACTGTCAGAGAGTGAATTTGCGTTTTCGTTCGGTCTGCTGTTTTTGTTTTGTGCAGGTGTTTTATGTATATAGCATAAAAAGGATTTGATTCTGCGGTTACTTCTAATTCAAGTAACTACAGATATTTTTGTTTAAGGCCAGATTGGCCTATTATAGAGCAAATATACAAAAAATAAATTTGTTTAAACAAAGAAAAAAAATCAGCAAATGTTATCAGAATTGGCCAATTTGCTTGTTATTGTCAGTAAAAATAATCATCGGTGCATCCCTACTGAAGATGATCATTACTACATCTTGCACATTTGGCTTTGTCATAAAAATAAGACAGGCTACCGAATGTCAGAGGAAGTCGACTCCACTTGAGATCATCAGGGCGACTTCTTCGACCATAAGCATCCACGAACACACCGATCTCTGTTATCAGAAATTGAATAGAAAACAGTGTAGAAAATCAATGATTGTATTTTTCGTACAGGAACTGTGAGTGACATTAAAACCCGCCGAATGCGGGTGGATTTTAGCAGTGGCGTTTAACACTTTGGCGAGTTATGTTTTATATACAATATATACAATTTTCAAATGTAGTCTTTTAAAAAAGGCATTTGAAATAAAAAACAGTGCAATGTAGATATTTTGATACACATCGATACAGAAATATCTAAAACACTTTCCATACCAAACAGATTCACAATACCAGCTGCGCTTTCTCGACAGTGAGTTGACACACAAACCCGCCTCCCCTCACTCACTCGCTTCATTTGATCTGGATGAATATCGTTGATGTTACAGGGCTTGAATTTCGGCGTGGGATTGCACGTATTTCGCATAACTTTACTCGTTCCCACAGATTTTGTACTCGCACCCAAAGTGCGCACACATAAAGCCGCCGCTCAGAACTAAATTGAGTTATGTTTCTGCTTAATGTGCTTAAACAGTCAAATACACACAAAATAATGTCAAAATGCCGGTCTTGGCGAGTATATATAGTACATTAAAAATATCTATGTGGCGATGGATAAATTTGACGTCAAAATTCATTGAAAAATTTGTTTGGAACAACATGACGGTGAGTAAATAAGCATTTTGTGTCAGCTATTGCTTTAATCTCATGCAATAGGAGCTGGCTGTAGTTTAGAAGGTGTGATGGGTGTCTGACCATGGAAGCAGAGCAGATATTCTTCCTTCTGCGGAGTGCTGGACACCTGGACGATGGAGATGGGGAAACTGTGGGAGGATCCAGTGAACACAGCCGACGCCAGCGACACGTCATTCTTGTCCAGGAACTCTGCCAAAAACAGCCCATCATGCAAAACGCTGTTTACATAATGCACAATTACAAATTATAAGTGCCTGATCATGTTCTCACAAATGGCCCGCCAGCCGGTCCAACCAGATATCTGCACTGGAATATGCAAATGTGGAGAAAATGACTGCAATGACTAGCTGAGTCCTTTTCAATAACAGATCCATCACATCTACATGCCAGATGATACAGGAGATATAAGATGTCAGTAGATTGTGGACTGACCCTCATCTATCTGGGCTCATAAGACGTCATTGAAATACGTACCGTCCAGAACACACTGCTTCATCTCAATCTCGTAGAATTTATTGGTACCAATGATGATGCTATAGCTGGTGAAGTGGATACAGCTGCAAGGCTCGAGCGTTTCAATCTCCTGAGAGATAAAGAGACGGATCATTAGGGGTGTGAGTCTCTGGAGGAGTTAGAAAGCAAAGCACATCAAACACAGCTGTTTGTGAAGGAATTGCTACATTTTATGTGACCCTTTTTTTGCTTCGAGACTCAGAACATCAAATGTTACTTGCCTTTCGTATACAGAACTTGTTCAGATTGTCGTTGTAACGTAGAATTGTGACTTTATTGGGCATTGCGGCACAAATGCACGGACCATTTTCTATCTAAAGCAAGAGTAGACATAAAATACTGTGTAAGGTACAAATTTGTTGCATCACAACAAGGGCATGATGCAATACAGTGCACTAAAAATACACTGAGTGGAAGTTGCAATGCAGTGAAACACAGTCTTACCCTGCCCGTGGCGAACAGATGACAGCCCTTGACGGTCTCAAAGATATATGGCACAATCTCTGGCAGTGTGGGGAGGTGAGACTGGGACAGAGACTGTTTCACCTTCTTAATCTCCACCAGACACAGTGCCCGCTCATCCCCTACAACACATCGTCGTAATCAACTTATTTCAAATGCATTCCTAGCAATACCATGGCATTTATGCTTTAATGATTGGCATATTAATGTACCAATTTATTCTAAGATTGGTCAGGGAATGCATGAACTGATACAAATGTATACTTTCAATGCACAAGTCACTTTGGATAAAAGCGTCTGCCAAACAATATGCCTTCAAAAAAGAATAAACCTTGCATTTTTTTTAATGCATTTGCTAGACATTTATCTAAAGTGACTTAAATTGCATTGCATTTTATTAGTTAATGCATTCCCTTGTAATCGAACCCATGACCTTGGTGCTCCAAGCACCACGCTCTAATGTGTGAGCTACAGGAATAAAATGGTATTATTAACCATGGTATAGTATATAGGACAAAAATGCATGATGTTATCATGTCTAAAAAACATTAAGGGCTCAGTCCTCAGTTTTGATTTCGGGTCGTGATCTCTGCTCACCCACGATCATCAGCAGCTTGTCGTGTTCCTTGATGATGTGGATCTGAAACACGGATCCCAGACCCGGGATGTGAGTGAGGGAGTTTTTAATCACGTTCAGGGCATAGAGACCCTCCTCCGAGCCCACTAACACAATCTGATGACAAAAACAAGGTAACCCAATGACTGTGTATCAGACAACAAATATCGACTGAAAAAAGAAATAAACCTTAAATTTAAACCGAATGAAAGTGAAATTGGGAGATACCTGGTCAGTCAGCGGGAGGGTGCAGTTGATATCCAGACGGTCGTCTCCTTCTAGCTTGAGTAATGAGTTACCCAACAATTTCTGTAAAAAAAACAAAAACACCATCATGAGCACGCAAAAATGCGACTTGTAGTGCATTCAAGATACACCATACACTTCATCAGTATGTTCCTTTGCGTCCAGCTTTACGGCTTTGTCAAATGTCAATGTGAGTGGTGTTTCAGGTTCCTCTCACTCACAGCATCTGCTTCAGCTTTCTCTCTCGCTCCACGACTGCTGGCCACGATGGCTTCCAGCACGGCCACCCAACGCTGTTTCTCTGAGAATCCTGAAGTCATGAGATACAGAGTCTGACCGGGCCAGCATGTCGACTGTGGAGACGACTCCAACTTCAGCACGTATGGCACATCTGAGCACATAAGTATGTGTGTTAGAGGACAGAAAAACACGTTTCTTCTTCCAGACATTGGCTACTTTCTGAAATCGCATCCAGCAGACCAAAAAAGTTGCAGTAGGTACATGCAATTGGTGTAGAATTCACTTTTAAACAATGTTCACTCAGAAATTGTTCGTCAATTTCACAAATAATTACAAAGAAATGGAAATACATTGTCTTTTTATTTTTAAAAAATCATGTTTAATTCAGTGTAATTGTATGATGTGTAATTCCACAGAAAGTTTGTCACCTGTCTTGGCAGTGTTGGGCAGCTCAGAGGCACCGACAGCAGAATGAACCGTCACGTCTCCATCAGAGAGACACAACTCAAACTCATCCAGCGGCTTCACCGACTCTGAGAGGACACATTATATCATTTACATCAAGACACATCATTCCAACCCTGTTTAACCCATTCCCTGCTGGAAAATAGATAAAACTAACTGATCAAGGTGGTAACAAATGTAACACGGTTCCTAGCAGGTCATTTACAGTCATAAGAGTGAGCAAATGATGACAGAATTTTAATTTTTGCAAACAGTGATGATGCATATTGGGAAAAGCAAAAACATTCACAGACCGTCTCTTGGTTCTGTCTCGTACGTGATCACTTTATATCCATCCAACAACACGTATTTCCTCTCCCAGCCCTGACCACGCTTCCCATTTCTGGAGAAAAACAACCACAATTCCAAGCAAAATTAGTGTCCACATTTTCCTCCTTTTTTGTGTTTGCAGCAGGAGACCTGAGGCCATGGGCTCACCTGGGCTGCTTCAGCCATCCTTCCAGCCTCATGTGTCCACCGACGTCTTTCAGGCCGGAGGTGCTTCCCTTTTCCCGACACAACGCCTCGGACAGATGCAGCGCATACTCGGTGGGCACGCCGCAGGTGGCTGGAAGGTACGGGGAGCATTTTGGGTGGCACAAAGCATGACATTCTAAAGCAGGAGAAAGAAGACAGTGGATCAGCCTCTGCAGCTTTAGACCAGGTTGACCTGATATGCTCGGCGATCTATTAAAAAAATCAACAATGGACCATTTTCACATTTCCCTGGTTCTCAAAAACGGAAGTCATCATAGTTGGGTAAACTTCTATAATGGTGAAGGGAAACTACAACAAATATAATTTTTGCGTTCCCATTTGCTCCAATAGCAAGAGAAAAAATCCACAATAGCGCTTCTATAACTTGAGAGAATTTACACGGACACTAATTTAATGCCAAGTTAAATATATCACAAAGTAATGTTATAAATGTACTTTATTTATTTTTTTAAATGGAAATATAAAAGCTAGATTTATTATGTTATGTTAATTTAAACCTGATTGGTCAAACAACAATGCTTGAGGAAGAGAAGGTCCATATACAAAACATTTATTATACTAAACAAATTATAACTAATATGATTCATACTCTTTTGCACGGCAAAAAGTGGCAACCTGCAACTGTTGCTTTACAGAGCAATTTATACCTGATTTAACAAATACAAATGTGTTTTGTTGATATAAATGAATGTATTTAGGTTGATTCAGTGATGTTAAAGAATATTTTTGACATGTAAAAAAAAAACAATTAATTTAGATGTTACCATTTTAGGCAATGCAATTCAATGAAAATATAAGTATCGGTAAGTACCAAAAAATTAAGAAATAGTATGTTTATTAAACGGTTTAGGTGTGATCCATACCGATGCAGGTCGCGGCCTGCCGTCCAAAATGGACTGTGTCCAGACACACGGTGCAGCGGGCCGCCCTCATGTTGAGTCCCTGCGTGAAGCGGTGAGGAGTGTTGTGATGGATCCTGTCCTTCACACGTCTGGTGTACTCTACAGGATCAAACAGACGCTCTGAAAAACGGTCTTACACCCGTCTGTATAACTTATGCAAACAGCCCAAAGCAAGCTGAAAATGTCCTCTCCTGAGAACATTTCTCCACCAGAGGGTGAAACCAGCTCTGAGAACACTGTACTGTCCAAGCTGTCATTGGTAGCTTGTGTACGAGCATGCAAGGATTTCGGAGTTCTCGCATTCCGCATGGCATACAGCAAGAGTATGGCCATAAATACGAGCGTATATACGAGATAAGCTCAGTGTCCTGACTGATCTGTGTGCAGGAGCTTCGGATATCCAGAATCAGTCCATGATGTCCTGAGTGGAAGTCTGCAGCCATCAAACTCTGATGACATGATACAACACGTTTATTCAAAATATTGAGAGTAGGGCGCCCTGAAGCGTTCGTTAAAATAACATGTTGACATGTTTGGATGTGGCCAGAGAGCTTATCTCTGCAGGTATAAAGAGATCATATCAAGAAAGAATAGATAATGGAGAGACGCCTGGTTCATTCTCAGGAAACAGTGCCATTTGTGTCCCAATGACTGAACACAGTCACATTACTTAATACATTTAATTAACTATTTTTAGTGTGCATTTGAAATTAAACATATGTTTTACAATTTTTTTTTTTTTATCTGAATATCAGCTTGAATGTCCCTACATCACTGCATTGTACATATATATATATATATGTGTATATCTATTTATATACACAAATGCTTAATGCAGTTTATCTGCCGCTCACTATCTTTAAACCCCTTTATGCTGAGACATTTCCCCATTCAAAAACAATGATTTGATCTTTCTGACATTTATATTTTGAGGAAATTACATCAAAGTCTTTCTGACCACAAGTTTCTCTATCAGTTCTATCTGTACTTGATGTTTTTACTGATATCAGCCTCATGTTGTGCACTAACCTTTTGAAATGAAAGCATAAATAATGAAATCAATGAAAAATCTCAGGCACAAAAATGGCACAGTTTCTTGAGAGTGGGCTGCCTAAGAAAGAACTTACTTTCAGAAGTGACTCTCCTTATTTCTGTGGAATGACAACAAAGAGGACAGTGAGTGTGGACAGACATGAGCGAAAAACATTTGCTGCAAATACGTACGGTCTGCAGTCTGGAGTCCTTCAAATGAGACCGTCCTCATCTTATATTCAAACAGTAATAGGCATCAGTTGAGCATTTTCCTACAAGGATCTGATTTAAAGTGCCCCTATTATGCTTTTTGGGATATTACCTTTCATGTTATATAGCTGTTTGTAATTGAAAATAGTCTGCAAAGTTTTAAAGGTCAAAGTGCACAACAAATAAAGTTATTGTCACCCACAAGAAAGAACCGATCATCAGTAATTCCAGTCTCACTTTCTGCACAACCCTACATAGGTTTGTAACAAATCTGCATAATGCCAGGCTATGGTCTTCTTTGGCTGCGCATGAACAACATCCTCAAACACTAGTTTGTTGCTGAGACTGGAAGAGTTTGGTTCGAATTGTTAATTGTCAAGAAGACGCTTATCGAACCGTTTCAGACACTGTGAGAAAATACTGCAATGTATAGAAAATTAAAGTATTATTTGACCTTGGATGCATATAAAAATTGCAGGAGACCTTCAAAACAAAATTAGGAGTTACTCCAGGACCCCAAATTAGCCTCAGTCCCCAGAGGGTTAAATTAACATAATAGGGGCACTTTAATTTCCCTGTTTTCTTAGCATGGGATGAAATGGCAAGAAGGACCAAGAGAACACAATTGTTTTGTTTATGTTTTGAATATTAAAAAGGCTGCAAAAGTTCCCTGTCTCCGCTCTAACCTTCAGGATTGGCAGCGTCCTTCCTGCGGGCAGAGCTGGACGACATCAGGCCGCTGCTGGGCTGGTGCTCAGGGGACTTGTTGGATTTGGTGGACATCATGAGCTGCTGGCGAGCCAAACCGGGGGTGGCTGGAGTACCGCTGTGCTCCAGAGCTTTATTAAACTGAACTGATGAGGGAAGAGAGTAAAGTGAGAAAACCATCATGTCTGACAACATTACACACAGTGTGCGGCACGTCTGCTTATTGTTTAAAAGAATTTCATTAATTCTTTATATTACTCCATAGTTCAAAAGTTTGGGGTTGTTAAGATTTTTATTGTTTTTAAAAGAAGCCTCTTCTGCTCACCAAGGCTGCATTTATTTGATCAAAAATTTAGTAAACAGTATTGTAAAATATTATTTAAATTTAAAATACTACTGTTTTCAGCATCATTACTCCAGTCTTCAGTGTCACACGATCCTTAAAGAAATCATTCTAATTACTGTTCAAGACACATTTCTTATTATTATCAATGTTGAAAGCAGTTCTGCTGCTTCATATTTTTGTGTTTTTTTACAGGACTCTTTAATGGGCAGAATTTATTTGAAATAGAAATCTTTTGTGATATATTTGTAATATACAGTAGGTACGGAAAGTATTCAGACCCCCTTAAATTTTTCACTCTGTTATATTGCAGCCATTTGCCAAAATCATTTAAGTTCATTTTTTTCCTCATTAATGTACACACAGCACCCCATACTGACAGAAAAACACAAAAAGGTGCTGTCCATTTCTTCTGATCATCCTTGAGATGGTTCTACACCTTCATTTGAGTCCAGCTGTGTTTGATTATACTGACTGGACTTGATTAGGAACGCCACACACCTGTCTATATAAAACCTTACAGCTCACAGTGCATGTCAGAGCAAATGAGAATCATGAGGTCAAAGGAACTGCCTGAAGAGCTCAGAGACAGAATTGTGGCAAGGTTACAAAAAAATGTCTGCTGCACTTAAGGTTCCTAAGAGCACAGTGGCCTCCATAATTCTTAAATGGAAGACGTTTGGGACGACCAGAACCCTTCCTAGAGCTGGCCGTCCCGCCAAACTGAGCTATTGGGGGAGAAGAGCCTTGGTGAGAGAGGTAAAGAAGAACCCAAAGATCACTGTGGCTGAGCTCCAGAGATGCAGTTGGGAGATGGGAGAAAGTTGTAGAAAGTCAACCATCACTGCAGCTTAAGAATTTAAGGGGGTCTGAATACTTTCCGTACTCACTGTATATTATAAATGTCTTTTGATGTCACTTTCAATGAATTTAATGCATCCTTGCTGAATAAAAATATTACTGACCCCAGTCTTTTGAACAGTAGCTTATATTGCAATAATTGTAGTTCTAGTGTTTTATTATTCTCTCTTGTCATAATTTAAGCAGAGACTTTTGAACTCTAAAATAATATGTGTAAAATATGTAATTTCAAAGCATTCCAAACCTATATGACTTTCTTTCTTCTGAGGAACACAAAAGGAGATATTCATGACATTTTCAATGTTGGCATAATAAAAACAAGCATGCAGTTTCCAAATTTAACAGCAGGGAAGATGAGTAAATGTTTGGAATGGCGTCACACCCTCTCTGAGCTCCAGGCGTGTTTTCTGCAGCGCTTCTTCAAGCTCTGAGCAGCGGGCACGTTCTTTCTCCAGTGCGGTCTTCAGGTCGCTGTACTGCAGGGGAACAGGGGCCGCGGAAGACACAGCGGGCACCTGCGTCTGACCCTGAGCCGCAAGCGCCGCCAGCAGATCCTCTCGACGGCGGCCGCCAAAAAGCCCCTGCACCCAAAACACGAGACGAAGTGAATCGCTCAGGCTCTCATGCCCAGCTACAGGAGTTCAGTATGCTAGGACTCTATCCTGCTATTCGATCCCTAGATATCCAGTCAAATTAGGTGTCCCTTTCTACAACTCACATATACAGGGCGGCTGGATATATGGATATATATATCCATAATATGAGATTATATATCTATATATATATATATATATATATATATATATATATATATATATGTATAAATGAGATTTCTGATTGGCTGACGCGTTGCACGGTTAGTATGCGGTTATTTGCATATGTAGCTCCAGGGACACCTAATGCGCAGCTCAGCAGGCAGTTAGTCAGATTAGTTATTGAAGTGAATTTACAGCGGATGACTCTGACCTTTTTCTTCTTAGAGGGGTGCTCTACCTTGGCCTGCAGGAAGTCTATGAGCTTGGTCTGCTGGGTGATTGTCCCCTCCATCTTGACCTTCTCGTGAGAGTACGCCGCCTGCAGGGGGAGCCACACTCTTAGAACACACCTTTGGGTATGTTTGGAAAGGAACACTAGCATATATATATATATATATATATAATATAACATAATAGTATATAATTTTGTATTATTTAATACAAAACATTATTTATTATTATTTAATCCATTTTTGTATAAAAGTGTCCTAACTATAAAATAAAATTAATTGTAAATTAAAAATTAATTATGTAATAAAATTTATTATTAATAATACAATTAATTATAATAATTAAATTACTACTATTATTGTGCATTTTGTCACAGTTTAGATCACTTTTGATTTGAACCTATAAAAGATCCTTTTGTGGAATGGAAAGTTTCCATGAGTATTAAAGGTTCTTCATGGAAACATCGATGCTAATAAAGAGCCTTTATTTGTAAGAGTACCTGTATGTTTTCCAGCTGGTACTCCAGGTCTGTTCGCTCGGTCTTCAGAAGGTCCGTCTGGTCCAGCGCGTCCTGAAGTCCTTGTGTCAGTCTGAAGATGTGGCTCTTCTGCATGTCCAGCTGCTGCTGCAGTTTTGCTTGCTGAGAAAAAACGATTACAGCATGACACACACTAAGGATGCACGATTACACAGCTCTCAATACTTGATCATTTCATCTTCATTTATTGAGTGCTAATAAAGTGAAGCACCTCGTCCATGAGCCGCTGTTTGAGCTCGCGTTCTGTCTCCAGCTTCTGCTGCAAGCTGCGCGCATTCATCTCCAGCATGGCGTGTTTCTTCTCCAGATCGCTCAGCTGATGAACACAGAGTTAGTATGCATGTATGTAGTCATTTAGCAGATGCATTTATGTACAGTGACACACACTTACAGTGTCAGAAAGACCTTCCGCCTTGAGTTTCTGGTCTTTCAGGGCCTGTTGCAGAACCAGGATTTCAGCTTTATGTTCTTTCACCGCCAGTTCGACTGCCTGACGAGACTCAGAATTGCGCTGCTCTGCACGAAGTCTGGAGAACGAGGGAGAAGGAGTTATCAAAAAGTAAAGTGTTCGAGCGGCACAGTGCGTCTCTTACTTCAGTGTTTCTATTTCTACACTTAACGTTCATTATGTAACTCTTATATAACTATGGGCACTTCTGGCCCTGAGGACGTTTAGAAAATGCACAACTTTAACAAACTTTTAACACACTAACTGGTTTAAAAAAATATATCACAGCAGAATCTGTCATTTTTCTGAACTAACAAATGTCATTTCTATTACATCTCAAAGGATTGTGTTTAATAACAGTCTGCAATACAACACTTTACAATAACATCTCATTTATTAACATTAGTTGACTAACTAACAATGACCAAACATTTGTTAAAGTATTTATTAATCTTTGTTATTGCTAGTTAATAAAAATACTGTCACTCATTGCACAGTGCATTAAATAATGTTAACAAATACAACTTTTGATTTTAATAATGTATTAGTAAATGTTTAATAAATGCTATGGAATTATTGTTCATTCTTAGTTCACTCTAAAGTGATGAAACCTTATTGTAAAGTGTTACCAATACCAATATTTTATAAACATTTTATAAATAGCATTTTTCATGTATCCTTAAAAGCATACAATGAAAATATTTGCATTAAATATATGCATTTATTTATTCATTTATTTTTGCATTAATAAATGCAGAAATAAAAATGAAGGCATGATAAAAAAATATATTTTATTATTTTAGTTTATTTAAGTTATGGCATTAATTATAACTATCAGTTAACATTATTCACAATTTAATATTCATATTAAAATTATATATAAAATATACGAACAATTTAATATGTCTTAGTTTGGAGTTTACTGTTCAGTAAAAATAACTGATTTTATATAATAATTTATTAAATAATATATAGTAAATGTAATAAAAAGATATAAGTATATATTTTTATGTATTTTATATTAGTTGAATGCTATTTATGTTTTGTTTTAATCTTTGCTTGCAGTTCCATTTGTATAAAGCTAGAAAATATAACTGATTTGATTAAATTATTTCTTCTAGACTACAGAGAGACATCTGATCCACTCTTTCTTTTAATTTTGCGCTTAATAGCCACACTTGAACTTGTGTCGGCTGCATGAGCACCATGGTGTAGCCATGCACTAACTGCTAGTCCACGGCTCTGACACAGTTCAGTTGTTCAGACGTGTGTGTTTCCGTGCCTGTTCTGCTTCTCGTTGTCCAGTTGTCTCTGTATGTCTCTGACTCTGCGCTCGGCCTGATTCTTCTCCTCGTCCAGGGCAGATCTCCAGTTCTCCCACTGTCTCTCCTTCTCCAGCAGCTCATCGTTTAGTGTCTCCAATTCCAGCACCTGCTCCTCCAGCATTGTACATGTTGTCTTCAGCGTCTCAATGTTCTACACACACACACACACACACAAGCTGAGTTTCTATGTTTATGGGAACTTTCCACAGACATGATTTTTATACTGTACAAGCTGCATCTCCTAACCATACCCCTAAAGTAGAAGACTTTTGTAAGCATTTTTACATTCTCAAAAAACATCATTTAATATGATTTATAAGCTATTTTCCTCATAGGGACCAAAAATGTCCCCACAAGGTCAAAGATTTCTGGTATCCACACACACCATTCATCATTCGTGGCGTGCATTGAGTGAATAATCAGAATAATGAAAATGTAAATGAGAGTGGAGAGTTTTGCTCGTGTCATTTACTGTGATTACATCCTTTGATTATAGTAAAAAAAACACATTATTGGTGCACATTTATTCATTTGGCAGACGCTTTTATCCACAGCGACTTACAAAGGGAGCAATTAGGGCCTTGCTCAAGGGCACTTTAGTCATGGTATCGAAGATGGAGAGAGTGCTGTTCTTTCACAATCCCCACCGGCGTGGGAATCGAACCAGCAACCTTCAGGTTACAAGCCTGACTCCCTCACCATTAGCTACCGTAGCAGATATAATGTTCATCAGTAGGGTATAACATTTTATGTTATTTAAATAAATTGTATTCATTTTTTATTTTATTTAAATTTATTTTCATCATAGAAGTTTCCATGATTAAAAAAAAAAAAAAAAAAAAAAAAAAATTATTAATTTCCAAGACTTTTTCACCCTGGAAATTACCATTTTAAAATGCTGAGAACTTTGATAAAATGAAACGGATCAGCGATAACTTATTCAATACATCTTCTACAAACCAAGACAGGATCTAAGGAGCTACAGGATATGATGCCGAAATTATGCTGATAGATGTGGAAAGGAAGCTGCAGATGTTTTCCTTTTTGACTTTCATTAGCAGATCCGGAATTCAGAGTCGCTGCCAATCGGAATTGATTCTCGGAGAGCCGGCGGGGGGCTCGAGGGTGTCTTGGATCCGGCAGATGTGCTTGGAAGTGCATCTCAGTGGCAGGACTGGATATTACCAAATTTCAGAAAGACATAGGACCGAAAGCGAACGAGAGAGAGTCTCCAAATATAGCCTGCGTGCTTTTGCCCCTGTGAAGTCCAACGCTGGCAGGGCAGAGGGGAGCAACGAGTGAATATGACACATCTCTGCCTCCTACCAGCGTCTATGATTACCATCCGCTACTGTTATACAACAGCGAGGACTGCACACCTACACACACGTCCCACGCACATACATCACCGTACACGCACACACACACACACACACACACACCTCTCATCTCGCTGAGCCATCATCACGCAAAACAATAGAACCTGCGAGCATCATTTTCCAGTTTATTAAACAGCTTTGTTTTGGCACTGTGGAGAAAAGCTGTGATTTGCTGTTTATTTGTTGTGTCATCACTTTTCAAGCCATATTATGACAAATTATGAAAACGTACTGTGCTATATCACAAACTTTAACAACCTTTAATTCCCGGGGGAGGAGCTTTTACTGAAACTAAACTGCAAATATGGACGGCACAACTTTTTGGACATCAGATCGTGGAAAAAATAAGTACATGATCACATATACTACCATTCAAAATTTGGGATCGGTAAGATTTTTTAATGGTTTTGAAAGAAGTCTCTTTTGCTCACAGAGGCTGCATTGATTTGATCAAGAATGCAGTAAAAACTAATATCATTACAATTTAAAAGAACAGCTTTATATTTGAGTTATTTTAAAATGTAGTTTATTCCTGTGATGAAAGCTGAATTTTCCTTCTTCAGTGTCATTCTATTTAATAATAATTTAATAATTTGCTGCTCCAGATGATTATTATCAGTGTTGAAAAGTTAAAAAAACACCATTTATTTAAAATATAAATTTTTGTAGCATTATAAATGTCTTTTTTTTTTATCAATTCAATGCATCTTTGCAGAATAAAAGTATTAATTGATTAAAAAAAAAAAAAATCTTACTGACCAAACTTTTCAGCGCTAGTGTACGTTTACATGTCAATGCCTATTCAATGATCAGAAAACTGGTTCGGCGAAGAGAAAATTATTATTACTAAATACCAGAATAACAACAATGAACATTTCTAAGGGAGAGTTTCAGGATGTTTTGAGCTCTTAGAGTTGCAGTCTGTTTTCCAGAACAATGAACTTTTAGCTCTTTAATGTGTTCAGTTCTTACATTACCCATTTTTATGTCACTTTCGAGGTGCTAATGACAGCTAAACATCCTCTTAGAGGAAGCAGCATCCCTTTAAACGCCGCTCATCACCTGTGGTGGGCTCTTAAAATTCAGCCCACATCTCTCTCCCACTGCGTCCACATGTGTCTGTGACTCACGCAGCTGCTGATGGGAGTTGTGTGTCGTTGTTGAGTTCACTCTACCTGTTTCTGGTTGTTGAGGTGCATCTCTCGGTCGGCCACCTCCCGGCGCAGGCGCTCCACGTCCTGCTTGAGCTGCAGTCGCTCCTCGTTCTCGTCTGTCGCCTCGTCCAGTTGTTTGGACAGGTAGAAGTTCTGTCGGTTGAGGTCGGCATTTTCCTGAGTGAGCTGCGTCAACTGCTCCTCCAGGTCCGTGATCACCTGATGCAGATGCAAAAAAAACAATGATGTAATTGCAAATTGCATGTTATATATATATATGAGACACACTACAGTTCAAAAGTAAGACATTTTGTGAAATACTTTTATTCAGCAAGGATGCATTAAATTAAAAAAAGTGACAGAAAAGACATTTCTAATGTTACAAAGATTTATATTTCAAATAAATGTTGTTCTTTTGAACTTTATATTCATCAAAGAATACTAAAAGTATCAGTTTCCACAAAAATATGAAGCAGCACAACTATTCAACATTGCTAATAATCAGAAATGTTTCTTGCGCAGCAAATCAGCATATTAGAATGATTTCTGAAGGATCATGTGACCCTGCTGAAAATCACAGGAAAAAATTACATTTGAAAATATATTCAAATAGAAAACAGTTATTTTAAATTGCAATAATATTTCACAATATTGCTGATTTTACTGTATTTTGAAAAGGCATAGCTTCTTTCAAAAATAATTAAAAAAATAATCTTGCAAACTTGGTACAGAATGATGGCCATAAGTTATGTAGATTTCATACAGCATATGCCAAGAATAAGTATAAGCTGCAAAGTGGTCCAGATCAAATCTTGCTAAGTATGTCATAAGTTTGTGTGCAAACAAACTGTTTCCTACTAAAGAACAGCATGATCATGTCCTGTTGTCATTCCCCAACTTTCTTCCTAATGTCTTCCTGACGCTCTTAACGGTCCTGTCCTAAAAAACTCCTGCAGTGAAACAGGCGTGTATTTAATCCTGTTGAGTGGCAGGAATGTTCTTAAAGACTTTAACATCACTCCAAGCATGATGCAGAGCGGCTCTGAACTTTATCAGAAGCCCTTCTTCGACTTGAAACATTTTTAGACGTGTTTTTTCGTTTCAAACATTTCCAATGATTCAGAACGCTTCCATCTGACAAACAGAAGAGATGCAGGTTTGCATGAAATTGCAGTGCTGGTCAAGTGTGTTGACGCACACCAAAGAGAGCGGCAGTGCCAAGCACTCCTCTGGTGCGGAGGAGGTTTCTGCGCTCATTATTATTGTCATTACTGTTAAAGGCACAGCGCCACGCTCACACACACTGACCCACTTTAACTAGTGACCAAAAAACACACTTTTTACCACATTCTAGTTTATTTAGCCTGCATTTTTGTTTTCATCTTTCACTGCCTAAATCCAAAAATGCATCTGTCTGTCTTTTTCTGAGAGGCTGTTCATACAATGCTATGTGGTTGCTAGGTTTCCATGGTATATATATAGTTCAAGTGGAAATCTGATAAGATGGGAAAGATGAAAGATGTCTCCCTTAAGCTGGGTTATTATAATTAATTAAAACCATTTTATTTATTGAAATAAAGCTGAAATAAAATGATTAACTAGAAATAAATAAAAACTAAAACTGAAATAAAAATAAATTAAACCGAAATAGCAATAGCTAAAAAAAACTATGACAAAAGCACAATGAAATCATTAAAAATTGAGCTAAAATTAACATGAAAACTAAAAATATAAAAATAATTAAAATATAATAAAACTAAAATAACAATGTGCATTTACTTTTAAGTTATAAAAGTACATTATAAAAGTTTGGCACATTGAAAAAAAAGTTTAAAAACAAAGATTATTGTAGTGTTTTACTAGAAAAGACTATTTCACTTGCTCTAATTTCAAGTGTTACAGTTTCTTTGTACTCTCTCTTAAAATGTCAATACTATAAAACACTAAATTAACTATTCTATTCAATTTTTAAAGTTTTGACCATTTAGTTGAGTACTTGAATAACCAATGACAGATAAAGCAGAATCCTAGTAAAAATCTGAAACGTACATTTATTACATGACTTATGTAAAGGAATATGAATATATATTACATGCATATTTAATGGAAAATCTGTCAAATTGAATTATTTCACTCACTTAACCTAAGAGTTTTAATGAATAGCGAAAATATCTGAAATGGACTTATTGAATAATAATCCCATGAATTACAATAACCATTAAATTAAAAACACTAGTTACAAAATGCCACTCGGTGCATTAACAAATAGACACAAAAAGCTTCTAGTCAACATAACAATGTCATAGATCACTATTTTCCATAGACACAAAATTAGATCATTAAACCTCAAAATGGTTTTGAGTATCTAAATATTGATATTCACATAAAATGACAAAATTAAGAAGACCCTATCCATTTATTAAATGTGTTGAGATGACATGTTGTGCCCTCTATAGTCAATAAATTTAACGTGCTAAAAATCTGTTTTCAGTGATGCACAATGTGCATTTAATAAATAAAAGAGCACAGGAACACAATGTTATTTTATACACTTACTGTACATAATACAGCTCAAAAACTGAGAAGATCAAAGCGTGTTTAGTGGAAAGAAGCCGTCACCCAGGGGCTGGGATTATAGAGCTTACAAACGACAGATCAGAGAGCAAACGCCACTCTCATGTCTGTAGTCCCACCGTCAGCAGAGAGAGGAGACAGACAGCGAGGATTCAGACACTTGAACGCTGAAAATAACTACTACTACCTTTAACTATAAGTATGAGGAACAATAATAGCGATGTTTGATTTGGCATACATATTTCCCGTTTTATAAAAACAAGCCCCTGTGTTTTCATTTTAATAAGCCAATGAAATTCTCCTTTCCAAGTGTATACAATCATCTGCAAAGGAGTATGATGAAGGAAAAATGTAATATGAGCCCTCAGCACAGAGGAGAAGATGAGCGTCTAAAAACAGCGCTGGGGCCGGGTGAGAATACTGCATGGGTTGAGCTGGAGCGGTGGAGACGCTCAAACAGCTTGAGTGTGGGTGGACAGTGAAAGTAGGGCAGAGATGCTCTGTGCTTGATAATAATGAAACACACTCCAGGGGCGATGCAAACAAAAGCACCCCTTCCTGAAATCAATGACTGCTGGCTGAACAACTTTCTGGATGTCTGAAAACAGATGCATTTGAAAATGACCTGATAAAATGGTGGACAGCATTATTTTCAAGTACCATGTGTTTTTTTTGTTTTTTGTTTTTTTTTTGGAAGGGGGGTTAAATATGTAGTATTAGTTGTATAATAGTTAAATATCATGGGGTATGCAAACGGAACTGGGTGACACATCTGGATGTTAACGATCCCGATCTGAATTCTGACGTGATGCAGCTTGAATCGTAATCTTTTTTTGGTGGGTTCCTTGTCACTGTCACCTCTGGCTTACTTAGTTGGGGACACTTAATATTAAACAATATTATTGATTTGTAGGCGCAGTCAGGGGCTGGTTTGGGGACTACAGGATCTCCTCTCTGCTTTTTGCAATGATGTTGTCCTGTTGGCTCCATCTGGCCAGGACCTCCCGTGTGCATTGGGACGGTTTGCAGCCGAGTGTGAGGCGGCTGGGATGAGGATCAGCACCTCCAATTCTGAGTCCATGATTCTCAGTCGGAAAAGGATGGCTTGCCCTCTTCAGGGTGGCGGAGAGCTCCTCCCTCAAGTGGAGGAGTTATCTTGGGGTCTTGTTCACGAGTGAGGGAAGGAAGGAGCGTGAGGTGGACAGACGGATCGGTGCAGCTTCTGCAGTGATGTGGTCGATGTACCGGCCTGTCGTGGTGAAGAAGGAGCTGAGCTGCAAGGTGAAGGAATCTATGTTCCTACTCTCACCTATGGTCATGAGCTTTGGGTCATGACCGAAAGAATGAGATCCCGGATACAGGCGGCCGAAATGAGCTTTCTCCGCAGGGTGGCAGGGCGCTCCCTTAGAGATAGGGTGAGGAGCTCGGTCACTCGGGAGGAGCTCAAAGTAGACATCAAGAGGAGTCAGCTGAGGTGGCTCGGGCATCTGTTTCGGATGCTTCCTGGACGCCTCCCTAGGGAGGTGTTCCGGGCATGTCCCACCGGGAGAATTTCCCCGGGGAAGACCTAGGACACGCTGGAGAGACTATGTCTCTCGGCTGGCCTGGGAAAGCCTCGGTATCGCCCCGGAAGAGCTGGAGGAAGTGTCTGGGGAGAGGGAAGTCTGGGCATCTCTGCTTAAACTGCTGCCCCCGCAACCCGGACCCGGATAAGCGGTAGAAGATGGATGGATGGATTATTGATTTGATTGCACCGACACTTTTGGATCAGAACTGAATTGAGCTGAGCTGGACGATGACATCACTGCTTTCTGCAGAGCTGCTTTATAGATGAAATGAACTAATTTGATAATTGATGATCTTTACAACGGAACTGAACCAACACTGAACTGACTTTAGCTGAACAATGACTCTATTTTCTTTTAGAGCTGCTGCTTCAGTCACAATGAATTCTGTTTGCATCATTGAATCATTTTCACTGTAAAGCTGCTTTGAAACAATCTGTGTTGTGACATGACTTGACATGATATATCAACAAGTAACAGCGTGCGACATGCTACACTTCATCTAAAACTATTTTAAATGATCTTTCTAATTCTTTTTTAAATATCATACAACACGTGCCATTTTTATGAACTGATTTTAATCAAGAGATTATTTGTATTAAATGAACTGGAAAAAAAACTGCGAATGATGCAGAAGTTTGAGAATTAAGGAATTGATACGTGTAATTGGCAGGGATGCATTAAAATGTAGCAGTAAAAACATTTATAATGTTAAAAGTGATTTCCACTGCAAATAAATGCTGTTCTTTTGAGCTTTCTAATCATTTTAGAATGACTTCTGAAGGATCATGTGACACTGAAGAGCAATGATGATGAAAATAATAATATTTTAAATATTTAAATATTTAATAATAATATTGATAATAATATTTTACAATATTACTGTTTACTGTATTTCTGATCAAAAGCCTTGGTGAGTAAAGGACTTATTTACTTATTTAAAAACTTCTTACAAAATGTTGAACGATAGTGTACTGAAATTTTAAACCATAAGGTTAGACTTTATTTCGTTTACTTTAGACATTCTACTAACTACAATTAACTTTATAACTACATGTCAGCTAAGTCTTTTTTAATTTGCAACTGCAAGTCAACTAACTAAGTATTAGTAGAATGCTAGGTTAGGGTTAATGTTAGTAAAGCAAGTTTACATGTACTTGCAAAGTTACTTATAGTCAGTAGAATGTCTGTTGGGGAGCATTAAAATAAAGTGTTTGCAGATATTAAGCAGACAGTCTATTAACACTCGCTAGTTGACATGTGGTTGCAAAATGTCTAAAGTTTTTATTTAATGATTTAGTTCTCGCTCAGATGCTGGCTATGGAAACTGCAACATCCACATATCTGTACAGGCAAAACTGCTGTGGGTCAGATGATGACATATTTGATGAGTCAAATACAGAGAAAAACTCATTTGCATACCGCACAGCTGTCTCGCAGGGCATCAAACTTGCGTTGGATTTCATCTCGATGGGCCTTAAAAAAAAAGAAAGAAAATGAGAGTGAAAATTGCCATGTTTGCAAGAAGTGCACACTCTGCCAGAGTGCCGCGTGGAGTTCTGCAGTAAAGTGCATTTGAGCAGATCGCAGCGGGGCTGTGAAATGAACTCGAGTATCATGACAGGTGTGATGTCATGCATGAGAATGGCTGGGCGCAAGGATGAAACCATGTCATAGATGCATGGAAACGGAGCGCTGCAACCCTCGCATACCGCAGAGGAGCGTGGGAAGATGTTTACAGCACAGTGAAGATGAGGAGCACAATGGCCCACAGAGAGATTATACAGGAACACATGATTATTCACTACGATGAGACATAAAGGAGATGAGTGGAGTCGGCAATATGGTGTCATGAAAAGATATAGATCATATCAACTGTTGCTCTTTCAGAAGCTAGTTTGAAACTTTAGCTTGACAAGCTACAATCTACTTTGTCAAACTACAGTCAATCTTAATTATGACCCTATAAAGCCTACTGTATCATATTTGATATGCAAATTTCTATGGCCTCTAAATTATCAATATGATCAAAACTTTGCTGAAAAATCTGTTGCACACAATCTGTACTACATGTTTATTGTCATCTGATTGATAGATTATACTTTTTTAGCGAGTAAATGGCCTTTTAGTATAATTGTAAAAACGTCCAAGTTCAGCTCGTGCTTCATGTGTCTTTTTGAGGTGAAATCTTTAGTGAAACATACGAATAACTTTTATGTTGTTAGCAATATTTAAAGATGAACACTTACTGGACTGAAGCAGGTTTACTTGATTATTAATACATTTTTTTTAAAGAAAGAATCATGC
Source organism: Zacco platypus (assembly GCA_038088235.1). Taxonomy (NCBI): domain Eukaryota; kingdom Metazoa; phylum Chordata; class Actinopteri; order Cypriniformes; family Xenocyprididae; genus Zacco; species Zacco platypus. The sequence goes on from CM076073.1 coordinate 4,122,266, forward strand.
TAAAATGTGAGTATCAAATATGATCATCAGGCTTTTGAGGAAAGTTTATTTGTTCATCTCTCAATCATCATTGTATGGCCTTGCATTTTATGTTTTAAAACTATAAATATCATCTTATTAAAACACATTATTGGCAGATATAGAGTGACGACTGGTATTTATATGAATTTTATGAAAGTGGTCTGCTATACTGTTATAAAGAGCTCAATAATTTACATTACAAGCATCAGAATTTCATCTTTTTGGCAATATTAATATCAATATCTTTTAGTTTTTCTTAAACTGTTCCTTTTAAAAGAGAAGATTTGGTTACACTTTATTTTAAGGTGTCTGTGTTACAGTGTATTTATATATTTAAGTATTGAGTAATAATAATTAACTATAAGGTTAGGGTTATGATGAAGGTTTGGTTTAGGGTTAATTGCAAGTAATTATGCATAATTTATAGTTATTAATACAGTAACTACATGTACACTGTAAAATAAAGTGTTACTGAAGATTTTTCTAACTTTTATTTAAAATGTCAGGCTTTGTAGGGTTAAAAATATAAACCTAACCACTATTAACCACTATTAAACTTCACGGAAACAAATGTCTTTGCCAAGCATCACACTATTTAATGTAGTTAAAGACAATTACTTTTTAAAAAGTAGTTACCTTAACTTCAAGCTACTAACAAAAAATATATATTTATATATATATAACTTCCATTAATCATAACTGTATACGCTCTACAGTTTTACAAAAAGTAGTGTGTGAAAGAGAATTAAATAATAAAGGACTTTTTAAATTGCACCATACTGCTGATCTCAGTAAAATACAAACATCTTAACTTTTGGCATTCCGGTTAAATTATGAGGAAGGAAGGAGATGTTAGAAATCATAGTCACTTCACGTTCATTCATCCCATTGTAAATCCTCACCCGGAGAACGGTGATCTCCTCCTCGGCCTCTGCGGTCGTCTCCTCCAGCTCGGTCTTGGCCTGTTGTAGTTGGCTCTCCAGGGCGTGACGCGCCGCCTGCAGGCTGCTGATCTGAGCTTCTCTCTCCTGCAGTGACAGCGTGAGCTCCGTCACCTGCCTCTTGATCTCCAGCTTCTGCTCCTCATGTTCCAGACCCATCTGTGGAGGAACACGGAGCAGGACCATAGTTACTGGGTGAACCTCTAGTAAACATGTCCAGGTCACATTTCACCCCAAAATCAATTCGAAGTTACAGTTTGCGCTGTAAAATGAAGTATATCTTCAGCACCATCAAGATGTTTTTGCATTTAAGTCACCATGAAACGGCATATTGCAGGATTTAATATAAATTATTCATTTGTGCACATCATAATTTTTTTTAAAAATTCGAAACTAATCAAAATAACTCCCACTCCCTCGCATCTCTAAAGACGTGTTTACCGGTGCGAGGGCGGGCCAACATGTCACTCACATGAGATCCACCAATAGCAAACCACAACCATCCAACGGTCCAATCAATTCCCCATGGACAAAATCAAGCCCCGCCCTACATTAGTTCTTGTTCGAGTAGCCACTTCACTCGGATATACGTCACAATAGGAAAGAAAAGACTATAGCAACTTCCCTTTCATGCCGACTTTAAGCATATTTTTTACACAATTTTTTTAGTTACAGAAGTCATTTTTTTACTGTAACATTCTGAATATTTATCTTGGATTATTCTCATTACTACACTACTTATTTTTTTTTAAATTACAGTAATACAATTATTTCCATAAAATGATTTTGTTTTATTTAAATCAACAAATTAAAGGCAGTACAGTTGAGAATATGAAACAAAATCAGAGAATGATGAAACAAAAATCTTAATGTTTTTTTTTTTTTTTTTTTAAAAAGACTTAAATTTCTGTATGCGAAAAATCTAATTTCATATTTGATTTTGGGGTGAAATATTGTTCAGAATTCTCCCCAATTTTATGTGTATTGCACTTTTTTACAATAAACACTGTTTCATGATTTATAGTTACATTTAGCAGATTATAGCAAGAGCATCAACTCAACTCATAATAATCATATTAATTACATGTTCATATTAATTAAGAGACCTCATGGATTTTTTGTTTACCGGTATATAACTGAAATCAAAACTTGATTAAAATGAAGTAAAACAAGAAATGGCGATCTGATGCAGATTCAAAAACACACTTTCCCTTTATTTATTCAGTAAGGACACATTAAACTGATTAACAGTGACAGTAATCAAAGTATCCTAAAAAAAACGTGTCATGGATTCTGCAAAAATATAAAACAGAACAACTATTTTCAACTTCCTATTGATTTATTTTGATTTTGGGGTGAAATATGATTCAGAATTCTCCAAATGTCTTATCATCGTCATAAAATCGTCTCAGTCATAGCTCACCTCTCTGAGTCTGGTCTCTAGTTCCAGCACTCGACTCTTGTTAGTCTGTTCTTGTTGTGTAAGCTTCTCCAGATGTTCCTCCAGCTTTGCATTCTGGGCCTCCAGTTTTCCAGCCTGGGATTCCAGATAGAACTTCTGCTGCCTGAGTTCAGAAATCATCTCCTCTTGGGCTTTCCTAAAGATTATAAACAAGATTTCAAGGAGAAATACCCTAGCTGCTGGAAACTGGTCAAAAAGAAGCTATGGTTTGGTTTACCAGCAACCCATGATCTCAGCCTTTCATTCCAGTACAGCGCTGCTCTATAAATCTGTCAACCATCAACGCTGATCACTGTGCATCAGGATTCATGCAGCTCCTTTGCAGTCAAATCAAACTTAATTTGAGTTTCTACAACCTAGTAAAGCTAGTTAACCATGGAAGTCCTGCTGGTTAAGCATGCCTGGTGGGGACATCATTAACACACAAACTATGTTGTGGTTTTTCAGCAGGGATAATATGAAGCGGCAATGAAAGCCTTAATATAATGCAGATACTAGGTCATCGTTCATTAACTTTGTGCTTAACCCTGAAAATCTGCCTTCATGGTACATTAGACTGAAATTAACCTTCCCATTCACCCATTTCATATCTAAACATCCATGGTTTGTTCATGTGAAAGGCATGTAAATAATAATATTATGTAGGAAGTACTATGGTGGCACTACAGTGAAGTGACTGTACCAGACATCTACTCTTGATCTCTAATGCGAACTACTTATACAGAATACCACGGTATTCGTCCAAACAAATGTCTCGCTGTGTATTTTGCCAGTCTATGTGGCACAACATGAAGCAGAATGGCTGATTGCTTTTATATAACAACTGCAATATGAAAAATACAAATATTCAATTAATAATTAAACGTGTTACTAAAAATAATCTGAATGATCATGCATCTTCACTCACATGTTTTTCTGCGTGTAAATGCTGCTGTTGGCTGCCAGTTTGTTCGCCTCGGACAGCTCAGCGATTCTCTGCTCCAGATTGGTCATCTTTGACTCCATGGCATTGATCGTCTGCATGAAACAGAGTCATTGATGAGTAAATTACACCACATCATTAAAAAGCAGAACCTTAGTTAACAAGTACTAGTATATTATAGTATAATGTGGTCAAAATACCAGCCTTTCTGCAGTACCGGTAGTTCCGAGCAGGGTTAGTATAGTTCAATTAAACTAAAATCATATTAAAATGCTACTTGAAAACAAATACATTTTAAATAAAATAAAATATATTTAAAAAAAAACTTTAAAGGAAATAGTTTAGTTTAACTTGATGTACTAAAATAACTAAAACTGAAACAAAAATTAATAAAAAAGTATACAGACATATCTAAATAAATCTTATAAAAATGACAAAAAAATATACAACAAAAAAAGACTACAACTTAAACTAAAATAAAAACGTAAAGTATAAAAATAAAAACTAATTTAAACTATAATAGTATCTCAATGATACTAAAATAACACTGGTACTGAGAACCAATTTGATTAATATGTCAGTTCGGTTCTGAGTTTTTCATTTTTTTCTGAGTTTTTTTCATTTTGGGTTTTAATGTATTATTTACTAATAATTAATTATTATTAACTCATTTAATTTAATATATTTTTAAAATGCAGCTAAAACCCAAACTAAATTGTTTTGTATTACTTTGTTTTTTAACTTATTGATTGTTTTTAACATCTCTTCACTTATTTTGTTTTCTTTTTTATATTACGATATAAAGCACTTATAACGTTTGCTCTAGAAAGGTGTTATAGAAATAAAAATGACTTGTTTTCAAATAGTTAAATAAAATAGTTCCAATAGTTTTTGCTATTTTAGTGAATCATGACATTTTACTGCTAGTGATACTGACTACAAAAAGTTTGGTATCGTGACAGTACTAGTATAACAGTAAACCATGCTGGTCTTTTCAGCAAAGTTGTCAGATTTTTTCAGCATTTACTCTTTAGAATAATGCAAATTTTTTGTCTTTCCCAAGGATCAGTGTTAACGTGTTGGGTCACACCTTGTCGTTCCCAAATTAAAATACACTAGGCTCTCAGGAAAAAGCCAAATAACATGTGGTACCGCTGTCTGGTCACTGATCATTTTTCCCCGCTCACGAGACTCCTCCTCCAAAGAGCTCTGCTTGGACTCAAGCAATTCCTTTTCAGCCAAATCAGCCTTCATTTGAGTCTCTAACACCTACAAAACACACAAGCACTGGGTTATTACACCTGACAAACGAACAGAAACCACCTTCAAAATGAGCCCTTTAAAAGTTTAATCTGAATCCAAAGACAAACACGAGTCAGGATCTTTTATTCAGTCGCTGTAAATTTAATAACGAGCACTAAAGTCAGAATATATTAGTCCTGTGCAAATGCCACGATGGAGGTAAACCGCTCTGTTGACTCTGTGAAACATCACTGATATTTGTCACGAGCAGAAGAGTGTGTGCGTTTGTTTGGCCCGACCTTGATCTTGTCTGCGTAAAGCTTTTCCTTCTGTTCCAGGTGCGCTTCCATTCGCTGTGCTGTTGCCTGCGTGTCACGTAAGTTCTCTTCGAGTTCCTGCGCACAGACAGCAGACTTAATGAAATCTCAGTTATGCTTCATTTACTGTAAGAATTGCCTTGTCTCAGACGTTTCTCCTACAATTTCACGGAGATAATAAAATTCTATAAATGAGACACAAAATCAATGTGGACTGCAGATCAGAAAGGAGAATTAAATGTTTGCGAGATTACTAACTGTTGATTGCAGAAAGGCAAATCTGAGCTCAGACTGAGAGACTGTTGAAATCTATTCTGAGAAACATGCGAGATTACATAAATATATTTCACAGGAGAAAAAATAAAAATGCGAGTAAAAGTCTCCCTGTGATCTCAATCATGAGGAGGAAAAATAATGTCATTTTTAAATATGATTTCCTTGTTATTTTAGTATTACTTACCTATTATTATAGTATTTATTAGCTTTTATTTTTATACATTCAGCTTGCATTTTAATTTTTATAATTAATGAAAATGATTTAAACACTTATTTATTTTACACTGGTTTCCAGATCAACTCAAAATGTGTTTTTTAGCACTTGTTAATCGTGACTAAATCATAAAAATCAATAATTTACAGTACAAGTCATCGAGTTAAAAACACATCATCATTGTGACACACATGATCGTGGCCAAAGACCGAGATGATCCACTCCTGCAATCTGTCACTTTTGGAGCCGTGACAGGGCCAGCGAGCATGCTGGGAACTGAGGAAAAGAAGCAGTGTAACTGCCAGGCTAAGCAGGTTGAAGAAAAGCGAATAAAAGCAGAAAGTCTGCATTTGATGCGAGTGTTTGAGGAGGTATATCGCGCGTGACTAATAACTGTTACGCGTCTTAATTAAGAAGCTTTACAGCGAGCATGTGACACCTCCATCTCATCGACATGTTGTGTTGAAGTGAACAGCACTCCTCTCTCCTAATAGCTCCAGTGTTTACCTGTTTGTTTGTTTGTGTGTGTGTTTTAGATACAGTATGTGCGAATCAGCGGGAGTTCAGCGCTCACTCGAGTCTCAGTCTTACCATGATTTTGTCGGCCATCTGTTGGATCTGCTGTGACTTGGTCTGAATGTCTTCTTTTAGTTTAGTTTCTCTCCGTTCTACCATCTCCAGCCTCTTCACCTGGTTCTCCAGGGTTTTCTTACCATCCTGTTCCATCCAAAAAAGGAAGAAAATTGATGAAAATATTGATGATGCATTGCCATGTTATCTGGGCAGCTTACACTGAGAAAAATGACCGATTTCATGGAGTATAGATCCTCCTCTGTTAGCCGTTTTTTTAATTAATATTAGAATTTATTATGGGTCTTAGATCCATATTAGGGGGTATTGTGCAATTTTCAATCTCTTCCTTGTAAATCGAACCCAACTAGGGCCATTCGCTACTGTTTAAGGTGTAGGAATTGTTTCCTAGTTATTCTCTGCGTAATAATAATAAAGTTGAATATAATCTAATCACAATCATTTAATACAGTCAGATGGTGAAAATGAAGAGGCACCTCAGTCTCTCGCAGGCGTCTGCGCAGGCTGTCGGAGGAGTCCTCTTTGGTCTGCAGACGCTCCAGGTCTCGCTCCAGACGCTCTTTAGCCTGACGTACGTTCTGCAGGAGTTCTGTGGCTTCTGTACTCGCCTTTACAGCCTGAAGGGAAAGGAAGTTGCATGGTAAAAATGTAAAGAGAAAAAAAAAAAAATGCTACAGTAAAAACATTTTGGTCAACTGAATATAAAATAAGAAAAACTGTAAATTAACAATTGGTTAACTATTCCTTATCATATACTTGAGTGATTGGCCTTATATGTCATTTTACAGTAAAATACGGTCAAATATATTGTTTTTGGAACCACAAACTATAAATTGCCAAAAAATTTAAATGTCCATCTGTTTTAAGAATTAAGATGTTTAATCTATTTCTTTTTATGCATTGTAGTTTTATGATTACTTGTTATCTCTTTATTGTTTATTGTAAAGATCTTCAGCTTTCATGTTTTTTTAAGGTGCTATATAAATAAAAATGGCCTTGATTTTTTATCATCATGGTGTTTTGTGTTATATTTTCTGTTATGTAGTCAATGCATTTATTGTTAATTGAAGTTACACTGATGGTGTTTTGTGTATGACTATGTCTATATAGGAGTACTGGCCATGCTTTGTGGACAGTATTATTCATCATATGGCTTGCTGTTGAACCACCTGTATTATTATGCTGGTTATCACATTTTAAGGTCTTAAGCAGATTTTGGTACTTTACGTAGCTTGGTATATTAACATTATATCACTGTATTAAATATACAGTTAAATACAGGCACCAATATGCCACTCGAAACATTTTTTACAGTGAATTTCTGTCAACTACAGCTGACAGATTTACTGTAAAAAGATGTCATAGGTCATCTACCATAGATATCATAGGTCATCTATCATAGATATCATAGGCATCTATCATAGATATCATAGTTGATCCATGACAAGTCAAGTCAAAGCAGCTTCACATTAATTAACAGGAAAATAACAATATTAATGTTGAAAAATTAACCAACTACAGAAAGTAATAGTGTCATCATTCTGCTCAATTTAGTTAACTGTGTCAATGATGCAAAGTTCATCAATTATGACAAGAGATCAATTCAGTTATCATGTTGTCATTATTCAGCTCAAGTCAGTTCAATATTGATTCAGTTCAGTTCAATAATGTTGATGTTGCAAAGTTAGTGTCATTATCAAGCTCAATTCAGCTCAGATTTTGTTCTCATCCTATAGTGTCAATGCAGTTAAAACAATATTATTACTGAACATTAATTTAAAACAAACAAAACATGTTTCAAATCTTAGAGCTTGAAGATGCATGTTACCTTGGCAAGCTTCTCCTGGAGTTCTTCAATCTTTACTTGCTGCTCTGCATTGGTCTGAGACATTTACAAATAAAGAAGCTTAAATACAAAAACAGCTGCATTGGCAATTTGATTAAAAACAGCATGATTTTCCGGTCCAGACTGGTTTATTCTGGTTCGTGCTGGTTGATTTGTATGGTACTTTGCTGAGAGTTAATTTACCATGGAGGTATTGTTGGTTAACATAGTACCAGTATGTTGGTTTTCTCAACAGTTTGAATGGAAGTTGTTATCCTATTGGATGTACCTTCTGCAATTTGGTCAGAATGTCCTCCATCTCAGCTTTGCCTTGTTCTTTAGCCTAAAAAATAAAAATATAGACAATATCAAATATCAAACCTCGTCTAGTGTGCTGGACAGTTCTTGTTTTGAACTTGAACAAACCTTCTGAATCTTCTGCTGGTACTCCACAGCCTTCCTCTTGAGCTCCTCGCTGGTCTGACGAGACTCTTTCAGCTCGGATTCGTACAGGTCACTGCGGCGGCGGGCGGCGGAGAGGTTCTCCTCCAGCTGACGAATAGACACTCGCATTTCCTCCAGCTGAGCGTGGTACTCCTGCAGGATCATAAATGTTAAGATGGCACTTCAGTTACTCTGTGTCCATGTCTATCAGAAAGAACAGAAACACTGTGTCTATTATTTAGTTCATACACTTTTAAAAAGGTTCCAAAATGGGAATTTCTCTACGGTCACATAGAAAAACCGCTTCTGGTTCCCCAAAGAACTTTTCAGGCAACATTTTTCTTGATATGAAAAACATTTTAAGAATCTAAAGAACCTTTTTCTGTTATAAAGGACCTATCGTGCATTGGAAAGATTCTATTGATGTTAAAGGTTCTTCATGGAACCATCAATTCCAATAAAGAACCTTTATTTTCAAGATTGTACGGACAATCAAGTAGCAGATGCTTTTATCCAAAGTGTCTTACAGTACAGTTTAAATTAAGCCTTACATAATAAATAATAGTTTGAACATTGTTCGAATGCTTTCGACTACATGAGAGTCTACACTGCAAAAGCAATCCAGTCAAATGCGTTTTTGACTATCTCTTGAAGTGGTCGAAAGTGGAGAAGCTCAAAATATTTTAGACCTTGTATTTAGTGTTGTCACTTGTAATCTGATTGAGCACAATGCATCTCATTGCCAGGTGTAAACAGGGGCTTCGAGAGGAAGTCAAAAACACATTTGACCAAATTGCTTTCATAATGTAAATCCTCATGTGGTCGAATGAGTTCGAACAACCACAAAAGACTACCTGCTCTCCACCTATGCATTAGGTCAGATAAACGCTAGTCAGATGGGATTTAAAGTTTGTTGGCTGAAGACCCAAGTTTGGTTTGAAGCCGAAAAACATATCAATTTCTTATGTAAATTGCGTGAGCTTATTTTGTCCATTAGATCGAAAGATCTGAAAAAGCCCATACATAGTCATTTACTGCCCATAAACCCTCCCCTTGAAGAAATCAGGACATGGATTAAACAAAAGAAACTGATTAAAACATCAGGTGTAAAGTAAACGGGTATGTGTTTCCCTCGTCTACTTGTGATCCGATCGACGAAAGCACATCTTAATACCAGGTGAAAAACAAGGCTGTAGTAACATTAAATAAATGCTTAGTTTTATGATCAAAGCTCTGTAGATTTAAAACATACAATGCAATACAATAATAATTGAGAGATGAACAAATAAACCTTCCTCAAATGCCTAATGGTTCACATGTGATACTCATATTTTAACATGATTTTTCCAAAAACTGATGTATTGATTATGAAACGGGTTGCTTCAGTCCAGTAAGTGTTCATCTTGAAATATTACTAAGAATATAAAAGTTATTCTTATGTTTACTTTATAAAAAAATTCACATCAAAAAGACACGTGAAGCACGAGCTAAATGTGGATGTTTTTACAATTATACTAAAAGAACATTAACTTGCTAAAGAGTCTAAACTATCAATCAGAAGACAGAAGGCATGTAGTAGAGAGCAGCAAAGTTTTGATCATGTAGTATAGAGGCCTTCGATATTTCCTTATCAATACAGTAGGCTTTATAAGGTTAATAGATTTAGTGGTTTAATATTTTTGAGCTTTAACAGATACGCCACATCACCCATATGGGTGAGAAGTATTACAAAAAGTATAAAGCAATGCAGTACAATTTCATGCAAAATGGCAGAATCAAATAAAACAGGCGAATTAGAAGACCTTTGTGAGAACATGAGAGGCAGAGAGGAGATGAAATCAGTCTGAGTAACCGACCACGTGATACAGAGAGAGAGACCAACACATGAAAAGCAGAGCGGAGAAGTGGATAAATAAGAGTGCTGAGTGGGTGAAAGGGCAGCGAGTGGGCGGATGGAGTGAGTGTGCCAGTCCGAGTCCGATCGGCCCTGGACGTTTCATCAGCCATTAGCTACAGGTCACAAATCGCATCCAAGTCATGCCTGACGAAGCCACAATCGCCTAACGAGACATCTTACGGCATCTAACGATAAAACGGAAGCCTTGAGCTATGGCAGAGGGGAGAAGGAAATTCGGCACGACAAGCATAGAAGATTCAATCAGTAACTGTCTCTGTTTATTAAACAGTGTGATAAAGCATGTTAGGAATGTCAGGTATGCACCTGCTTTTTACACTGCGCTTATTGTCGTACTAAAGCCTGCTATTAAAGGCCTTGGAACAACGTGCTGTGTTTCCAATGTGCTGACGTAATTTCCACTGAAATAGGAAGACGCGGCGGGACAATAGCATTTGAGCTGTTGAGCTTGGTAAAGCCTTAGTTTCCCTTTTTCCATTTCTCCTCATAATTTCCTCCATACCGCTTTAAATTATAGCATTCTGTGCAGAATTCAAATGGGTCCGATAGAAACCGTTTCATTCTTACCTTTATAGTCTGAAAAGCCCGTTCGGTATAAACTTGATAGTATAGTCTGTAATAAATAATATGTGGATGCGCAATGCTAGAGCTGTTGTGTAAACAGATCGCGTGTTGCGTTTGTCCAATCAATGACACTGACGCTGCAAATATGCAAATAAGAGCGTTAATGCAGGGTTTAGGAAAGTACGGTATAGGGCTTTTCACACTTGAAATAGTAAACCCTGGGTCATTTTAAACACGGGGTAAACGGAATCCTGGGCTTTCTTGCTTTGCGTTTTACTCTGTTCATTATTTACCTGGGGTTAACAATTAATCCTGTATTCGTAAACTGGTATTTCACACTGTGCATACCGAAACCCTATGTAAATGTTCTTATTTGCATATTTGAGGTGCCATTGATTGGATGGAAGAGGGCACGTGACCAGTTTACGTAAAAGCTCTAGCATTGCGCATCTTTGTATTGCCGGAGCTAACCCTGCTTTTAAAATACAAGTGTAAAACGTCCCTTTTCCTGGGGTTACAAGCAGTGTTTACAACGACGATAACCCGGGGTTAAGCGCAGTGCGAAAAGCCCTAGTGTGAAACGGAAACTTACCCAGGATTAATTGCTAGCCCAGGTAAATTATAGTCAGTGTGAAACGGTAAGCAAAATAACCCAGGATTACATTTAGCAGGGCTTGATCCAGGGTTAACCACTTCAAGTGTGAAAAGAGACCAACTATTAACCTTACTGTTTAACTTTATTTGAATTTAACAAAAGCAGTAAGGCACTTGAGGCTGTGCTATATTGTGAACGTAGAGAGTAAAAACAGCCAAGTGCACAAAAGCAGATATAGAAGAGCATGTTCATGTTTTCTGCATTATATTACCATAATGACAATTATAATTATTCACCAGAAATGACAGAAAAGAGGTGCTTGACATTTTGTGAAATTGCCTCCCAAATGAAAGTCATAATATGAAAAAAAAAATAGCTCAAAGTGAGTCAACACAATCTTCTTCTGTCAGTCCTCTATGCTAATGTGACTACTTTATTATCAATAGTGAGCTAATTGCGCCAAAAAGATGCAACATTTATTCATATGAAACAAAGAAAAATCCCAAATGAGATCTCTTGAATATCTCAATTGTTTCTCATTTAGATTAAATGGAAAGCCAGTTGAAACCTTTGATTAAATCTCATGTTTTTCTGATTTTTATTTGTAAATGTTTGTATTTTCAGCCATTCAGAAGTACAGCACTTTAGATATCAGTTATCAGGCATTGAAAAACCCATAACGATCAAACAACACAATCTCATATGCGACTCCTCTAGAGTTAACAACAGATCTTGACAATGTCTTAAAATTTGGCTCATTAATGTCCATTTATTTTCAAGAGAAACATCAGAGACAAAGTTTGTACTTAGAAGAAAGTACAATAGAATAAGAGACAGTCGAGTTTAAGATGGACTATAATCAAAGTTAGTTCAACTGAACACGTCATGACTCCTACAAACTAAACGTAGTAAATAAACAATTTAGCCTTTTAAGACCGCATTTACATAATCCAAAGTAACTTTCAAATGAGTATGTCCACTAAAAGCCAAAAAACTAAAAGCCAAAGCACAAATAAATCTGTCAGCCACTAAAACTTCCATCTGAACTGGAAATCACCCTCTAAAAGCTCTGCTCTGAAATGACATCTTAATGCACCGAATCCCTCTGAGCTTAACAAACCAATGAGGAACTTTATATATTCATGAAACTGAAAAACCTTTCTGTGGCTGTACCACTTTGTTTTTTTTGTTTTTGTTTTGTTTTGTTTTTAGGTTTTAAGCACAAGAGAGCACAACAGCTAGTCATTTTACCCCATAAGGATTTAAAAACACTCTTTAGTAAATACCTGTTTCATGATGAATCACCACATTGCCAGCTTTAATAGGAAGCAAAAATGAAGAAGAAAAAAAGGCAGGAAATGGACGAAGGTATAACACTGATGTGAAACTACTACCATTCTTTAAAGAATGTCGTAATTAAATCAGGAAAACTGTTCATTACAAGTCACATGGTATGAGTATAAAACCGGTAGGCCAATATATTTATTGCAAAATATTTCTGCTTTTCTGTGTTTGCTCATTCCAGATGGGCTGTAAATACAGTCTGAATTAGTGGTGGGGATTTTTAAGCGAATCTTTGTACAAGTTACATTGTTACACCTATGGCCATTAAGAGGTTAATCAGTCACTCAACTGATTCGTTCAAAAATACAGATTCATTAAGGAACGACACAAGTGACTGTTTTTAAGAGGGAGTCATTTGAATCGTTCACTCAACTGATTCGCTCAAACATACCAATTCATTAAGGAACGACACAAGTGACTGTTTTTAAGAGGGAGTCATTTGAATCATTCACTCAACTGATTCGCTCAAACATACCAATTCATTAAGGAACGACACAAGTGACTGTTTTTAAGAGGGAGTCATTTGAATCGTTCACTCAACCGATTCGTTACAGACCGTCTTTACAGACTGAGTTACACTTATTAATAATACATACTAAAAACAGGACTATGCAGCAGACGAGTTTGAAAGCATCTAGTAACGGCAGAACCAAACTGAAATTTTATCAAAGAGTTTGATCAAATCTGTAGGATAAAATGCAAAGTAAACACTTCATTTAAAGTCTGATTGCTGCTAATTCGAGACCTTTGCCGGCTTGTCACGACAGCATTTCCACTGCATCTGCAACATCCTTCACTGCTAGGTACCATTTCTGTCTCCATGGCAACCGCAGTGCGATGGAGTCTGGCTCTGGGGGAGACGTGCAAGAAGCGGCAGAAAGCAGGCTGTTTTTCTACTGTGCTCTTACCTTCACATCTCTTTCTTCAGTCTTACGTTCTCCATCACTTTTACTCACGGCTATAAGTGTCCATCACTATTACAGATAGTGTTTCAGACTCTGAGATGGACAGAGTTCATTTGTGCTCATTCTGTGGACTCTATCAGCAGGGCTCTTACTAGCAGAAGCTCTTTGGGAATAATCTGAGAAACCTGTGAAATGCTCACTCAGACTCCCCAGTGTTAAACAAAGACACAAGATGCTCCAATACTGTATATAGACATATAATAAATGAATGAACCTCAATGCACACAAAGAAACTTTCCTGAAACCTGGTTATGTCAGTCAGAGGTATGTAAACCACTGCATAAACACACACACACAATGAATCCAATCCTTTTTCCAGATCTTAAATCAAACACCTCCAGTGAAAACACCCTCTATATAATACTACAACTCATATTTCTCCATGCATCTCGTACAGCGGCATGGGAATCATCTTAAGCTTTATTTTTCATCTAGAAATGTATTTTTTTTATTATTTAAAAACTTATTTTTATGACATGTTTGTGCTATGACGTACAATAAATGACATTTGCTGTGATTTGCTGTCAACAAGTCAATAACACTTTACAATAAGTTTCTACGTTAGATAATGCATTAACTAAAAGAACTAACAATGAGAAATACATTTGTTACAGTATAACGTTAATACAAATACGACAGTTTTTATTAAATAATATTCATAAATATACCTTTTGACTTTTAGTTATGTATTAGTAAATGTTGAAATTAACATTAATACATGCATTAGAAGTAGGGCTGGGTATTGACATTAGTTCCACGATTCGATTCAATTTCGATTCACAAGCTTGCGATTTGATTCGATTCCGATTCAATCCGATTCGATTTCAATCAGATACAGTACACGGCAAATTTTCTCAAAGAAAAAAAATCTCTCAACTAATGCTGTAAACTAGGCTACAGGAAGTCTTTCTATTGAAGGTCAAAATTATATTGAATATTGAAGGTCAAAATTATATTGAATATTGAAGGTCAAAATTAGTTTGAATACAAACACTTAAAATACACACAAGAACGTTTATATAATAATAATGAAGTTAAAATAGCCTACTAACTTTATAATTACATATGTTTCGATACCAATTCGCTTAAACGGTGGCTGTCATAAAAACTTGACTGATTTATTCAAACATAAATTAAATATTGAAGAACATTAAAAAATGATGAATATGTAACATGGTGCATACATTTAGCAAAATAGACCTCTAGAGTTTTTCTAGCTGAATAACGGTCGCAGCTTTTAGGTCGATGAGGTGACATATTGTTTACAAGCGGTTTTATTGGCATCTTTTTGTGGTTTTAACACTGATTGAACGATTACATGAAACATTATACAGTTTCGGTGAGTTGCACTGTATCTTTTAACTTACCTTCTGGTGTTCATTCATGTTTATTCCACGCTGTAACTAGTAATACAGCGGAAGAGATGAACAGTTCATGAGCGCTCCGCTTCATCTGCCACGTCACATTAAAAAGCGATTATTGAAATTGAGAGGTATTGTTTGAATTCTGTAAGTACTTTTGAAATCTGAGATTTGTTATTTCATATAAGAAATAATCAAACACAAATCTTATTGCGATTCATTTGATGGGAGGAGCACTACCATGTTCTGTTAATTCATCAATTGAAAACAGAATAGACTTAAAGATCAATTATGGGGATTTAAGAATTGATATCGGTTCATAAAACTGAGTAAAATCGAGAAATCTATAATTTTTTTTTTTTACTCAGCCCTATTTAAAAGTATTTTTCATTGTTGGTCATTAATTAATATGGAAGCCTGTTTCCGCCACTGAAAAAAAAATAAAAAGAAGATTATTGCAACTTTTTATCTCACAATTATGACTTTTTTTTCACAGAATTGCGTTATATAAACTCACAATTGCGAGTTATAAAGTCAGAATTGTGAGTTATAAATTCCAAATTGCGAGTTATAAAGTTAGAATTCTGACTTTTTTTATAACTCACAATTGTGACTTTTTATCTCACATCTCTGACTTTTTTTCTCGCGATTCTGACTTTATAACTCGGAATTGTTACTTTATATCTCGCAATTCTGAGAAAAAAAGTCAGAATTGTGAGATAAAAGGTTATTTTTTTCAGTGGTGGAAACAGGCTTCCATAAATGAATGCAGTTAACTAATTGGAACCTTATTATAAAGTGTTACCGACAAGTCTTATAATCTTATACAATTTTTTGTTTAGATCCTCTTCTGCATCATGTAGCTCAAACAGAAGCAACACCAGGGTCATGGGTTCGATTCCCAGAGAATGCCTGAATTGATAAAAACCTATACAGCTTTGAATGTATTAATGTATGAAAGCCCTATACCCTCATTCACTATCCCCTACATTAGTCCACTTGAAGGAGTGAATGAAAACGAATTCAGACACTCAATGCGCCGCTTTTGCATCGTTTCTGCTTGCTGTTTAATAATCATTTGAAACTTAGCAAACTGGCTGCTCCAGTCGTAATGTAAAGATTTATCTTGAACTCTGTCATGGAAACTATGTATAAACCTTCATTTACTAATCAATTAATAAGGATTTTATAACTGTATATCACACTGTAGCCACATGGATGGATGATTCAGAGACGCAAATTAATTCACAGCGTGACTCTCACAGTGCATTATGGGTATTCTCTAGTCGTTGAGCGTACAGCGGCTGTACACTCGTAATTGCGGTGCATTGTGGGATTGAGTGAGTGCACTCGATAGCATCCACTTTGGTTTCGGGCACCACTACAAATGCCCTACTTAAGGGCATGGGGGCAATTTCGGACACTATAGCGCTATATGAATGCCTGAAATGAGAATATGCATTGAATCCAAACCTGTTCTTTAATTTCCTGCAGTTTGTTGCTCTGCTCCCTGATGTCGTGCAGCAGCTGCAGAGCTTTATCATCCTCCTGCGACACCTCCATGCGGGCCTGCTCCAAACTGCGCTTCAAGCTCTGAAATACACACACAAACAAATAGCAAATAGTGCAATTCAGATCACGCCACATTTCCACATCTGAACAGAATACCCACGCTGCACTCGGTGATATAGGTGGCCAGGTCTTGCTCTAAAATGGTCCTCTGGGTTTCCGAAGCCTTGAGCTCCACGTCTTTCTGCTGCAAAACTGACTCCAGGTCCGACATCTTGCGCTGCACTTTTGAAATCTCCTGCTCCATCTTCCAAAACAACAAGGACATTAGGTACACCCTTATAAGATTGAATTCTCCATAAAATAATATAAGACTTCACTGCATGCTGCTGCAGACATACCTTTATATAAGATTGTCGACACTTCCTCTAGCAGTCTGAAAGCTTCGGCTCTAAAGGTCTTGTTCTCGGGTGAGCTTGAAGGCTGAAAGACGAGGTCTGAATGAACTTGCCCTTTCTAGAAGAAAGAGAAAAAGGAGACGTTGAGAAAAGCAACAAGAAACCACATTTATGCTTTAATTATACTGAAACAAATCACTGAAACTTCTGCTTTTACAGTAAACTAAACTATAAAAAAAACTGCTGTTGTGATTGTCCACAAAGCCAGTGAAACAATTAAATGCTCCATTTCAGCTCTATTTAAGCCAAGACATATGTAAATTAATTAAACTTTTCGGTGCAAATCTCAGAGGCTCCAACAATAAATAATTAAATAATTAGAGAGGACTAAAGACAAATGAGAGTAAGAGAGAAATATGATGCCAGGACACATATTTCATCAACTAGATTTTTTTTTTCCAAAGCTGAACAATTTAAGGAATCATTACCGTTTAATTTTTTTTTTTTTTTTTTTTTTTTTTTTAAAGAATGCTTTTATTCAACAAGGATGCATTAAACTAAAAGCTGTTCTATAGAACTTTCTGTTCTTCAAAGAATCCTGAAAAAAAATGTTTCACGGTTTTCATAAATAGTATTAAGCAGCCATAACTGTTTTCAGCTTTGATAATAATCAGAAATGTTTCTTGCAGCAAATCATCATATTAGAATGATTTCTGAAGGATCATGTGACTCTGAAGACTGGAGTAAAATCCACCTTTGATCACAGGAATAAATTACATTTTAAAACATACTCAAACAGAAAACAGTTATTTGAAATTGTAATAATATTTCATAATATTACAATTTTTACGGTATTTTTAATCAAATAAATGCAGCCTTGGTGAGCAGGAGAGACTTCTTTCAAAAAATATTTTTTAAAAATCTTATACTGAGCCCAAACTTTTGAACCGTCTAGACAACAGTCTGACATTATTAAAACTAAACCAAAATATTAATGATCGCCTTGAACTTTTCATCCAATCACATGCTCTCTAGTTTCTAGCATGAGAACATATACCGAAATCCTTACTGCCATTTTGCTCTCCGTATCCCACAAAACTGTAAGTATTCTATGCTATATGTGCATATACCACAGAGCGTATAGTGCGGTCTATTTTTAACTAGCCCAATCATATTAGATATGCACAGACTGTTTCTAACTGCCACTCTCGACTTGGCATCCTTGGAGATGGAGAGAAAAAATGAACGACAGAGGAAAAGAACTCCAAATAAAAGCACAAGCATCTCTATTCCTCCATATCATTCCCTCTCTCTCTCTCTAGCTTTCCCTTCAGTAGCCTGAGGCTTTACAATTCAGCGTTAGGAGGCTTATAGATTACAAAACACACTCGCACAAAACCCAAAAGATGCTTATGGAATCGTTTTCCAAACCCAAAGCAGCAGTATGAACTCATGTTCACATTCACAGAAACGTGCAGCCTGGAGGAACACACACACACCAAACACGTAATACCTGCTGAAGGTCCCGTGACTGGGTTTCACACATGTGCGCTACAGGCTCAAACCCGTGACTACAGGCGTTATAAATACACACAATGCACATCGAATGAGTGTGTCACATCCTTGCATGTACACATTATTTATGAGATTAAACTAGTGCCATAAGCACCATCAGTTTTTACTGAAGTCTAAAGGATGTCCCGCAAAATGTCAAAGATGTCTGTATTTGTGTGCCTCAAAGGCGGCAGGATCTTTTCTCTACACTAACTTCACTTTTCTTCATCATTGTTGAAGTCTTTGAATCAGCTGGTGTTTTAGTGATTTTTAGTGGATATATGGAGTATATGAAGTTCACACAGGTGTCAGGAACTATGAGAATCACATTATTGACTACAAACATGATTCACTAATACTTTTGAGGCCCACTTTTAAACTAAATTCAACAAAGAATGTGAATATGACTTCTGTTTGATATTCATTTGAAGTGTTGAAGTGAACTAATCTGTGATCAAAGATTATGAACATGTAATACAGTATTTAGTGTTTTTTTTCCTAAAAATGGACTCAATCTGCATCCGATCCACCATAAAACATACTGTAAGTTACATAACCAGAACATGCAAATGGTCATGCAAAAATATTGTTATACTTCTGAGGCCAGCTGGATGCATAATTTAGCATGTTGAAAATCAACACAGTATTTCAAGATGAGACATCCTTTAATTATTCTGATCTCTCGGCTAAAACTGATCTCTGGGGAAGGAGGATAAGAGAAAATTCAGCTGTAAAGAAAGGGGAAACAAACAAGAAACTCTCACCAAAGGGGTGTGTGTGTGTGTGTGTGTCACATCAGTTCTCAAAGCAGAATATTTCAGAAGTTCTGACACATTGACATGCTGCAGGCAAGAATGAATATTAAATCACTGATCTTGGAACATCAACGTGAATAAGAGCTCATCTGATTGACACATGAGGTCATCATATTGATATGTTCAATATGTGAACAGCAGGTCTGACACTCGACTGTCATTCTTTGACATGGCTTGAACTAATTAAATAAATCCATAAATTGAACAAATTAAAATAAATAAAAATCAATAAAATAAACAAAATAAATAAATAACATGAACCAATTAACATAGATAAATTCAATAAAAAAACAACTCATTAAAATAAATAAATTCAATACAAAATAAATAAATAAAATTAACCAATTTAAATGGAAAAATTCAATCAAATCAATCAATAAATAACATGAACAAATGAAAATAAATAAAATCAATACAATAAACAAATAAATAAATAACATGAACTGATTAAAATAGATAAATTCAATAAAAAAACAAAACTCATTAAAATAAATAAATTCAATAAAATAAAGAGAATATTCTATAAATTGAACAAATTTAAATAAATAAATTCAATACTAAATTTATAAATAAAACTAACAAATTTAAATAGATAAATTCAATAAAAACAATAAATAAATAACATGAACAAATGAAAATAAATAAATTCAATACAATAAAATAAATAAATAAAATGCACAAATAAAAACAAATAAATTCAACAAATTACACAAAATAAATAAAATAAACACATTAAAATACATAAATAATGAACCAATTAAAATAAAATAAACAAACAAACAGTAGGGCATTCTGAATAATCACTTAAATTTTAACAGACAAACGGACAGATGATAGAGAGATGGATGGATAGATAGATAGATAGATAGATAGATAGATAGATAGATAGATAGATAGATAGATAGATAGATAGATAGATAGATAGATAGATAGATAGATAGATAGACATGTTGCAGCAAC